>PVJO010014028.1:0-49705 GCA_004026905.1 Hystrix cristata
ATAACTCAATCCAGAAGGTATCTCCCTTTTCTTTTCTTTTCTTTCTTTTCTTTTTTTTTTTTTTTTTTTTTGGGAAGAGAGATGTTTAGCACAATAGCTGGAGGAATGAGATCAAGAATTTTGCTCTTAAGTGAAATAAATCAAACACGCATGTTTAAATATCACATTGTTTCCCTGGTGTGAGAAACCAAAAGTGTAAATAAGGACCAAAATATATAATAGGTACTGGGAAATGGGAAGAAAATGTTCAGGTGGGAAGGAGAACAAGGGAGAGGGCAGGGGGAAAGTAAGGGAGGGACAAAAAAGAGAAGAGAAGGAAAAAATGGAAACAAAACTTGTAAATAAGTAGGGGAGCTTGAAAGGAAGGGGGAAGAATGGGAAAAAAAGAAGCAAGATATATCATGTACAGGTACAAATTTCCTATGATGAATGTTATCATTATGTGTATCTAAAGTATACCAATAAAATTAATTAAAATTTTTTTGTTTGAAACTGAGTTCTAGTGGTATAACGAAAGGCTGTTATGGTTTATGCACAGGTGTGGGAATAAGTTAGTAACAACTTCCCTAGGAGGTTAGATTCCAGGGATGAGAGACTATGCAAGACAGAACTTTATTCGGTAACTGACCTGGACGGAGACAAAGGGCCTGCTGAAACTAGTCCTGAGGGCAGAGTGGTGACACATGGATACTGCCAGAAGGAAGGGACAGGAGGTCATTTTAGGAGTACAGAGTGCTCTTAGTGGCTCCTGATGCAGAAGGTGAAGCCCGCGGAAAGGCAGACATGCCTCGGCCAGTCAGTGGTCCCGCATGGCTGCAGAAAGGGTCGCCTCATGCAGAGGGCACAGTCTCCCCACCTCTGATCCCAGTCCTCCATCTCAGCTGGCAGTCTGACATCGGGCTCCTCCTCTTGACTTTTGCAAATGGAATTGTCAGTGGACAGTTATTTCTTAGTCAAACAAACTTTGGGGTCATTTTGACTTTTTTCATCGACCTCGTTCCATGCCTTCCATTGCCTAATCCATTTCACATCCAATCCATTCAATATTTTTTGAATCTCACTCTAGGTGTAACACCACTGTTGTAACATGGGAGCAAATAATGAGTAGGGGCTTGCATCAGTCTGGATTCCCGAGGAGCAGAGCCATTCCACAGACCTGCAGGGTGACTGAGAGAAGTCTTCTTGGGCTAAGTACTGAGTTTGGAAAAAAAGGTACATGCCTTCCATTTCTTAACTAAAAAAAAAAAAAAAAAAAAAGAAAAATGAATAGAAGTGCAGTGTGCTATCACAAAAAATTTAAAATACGTATCATTGTCTTGGTGGTCCAACAGCAAGGGATTGAAAATATTACTGGCTACCAGAAAGATGTTGATCCGTATTATTCAGTAAACTATCTCACTGAAATTTTTCCTGTTCAAACTTAGGGAATGGATTAGAAAATAACATAAACAAGAGAAAGGAGTTGGAAAATAGAAGGTTATCATATTCCCAATATATGTTACTGTAAGCTGCATTTGACCAAGTGTTCAGAAAAAGAATTCATCGATTTGCACAAAGAATTAAAAGGAAGTAGAGTATGTCTAAAAATCTGCAGTCTCTCAGGGTTGTAAAAGGTAACAGCTTCTCAACTCCAACTCAGTGTCAATAAAATAGAAATGATAAAGCTTCTCAGCGCTTCTTAAATTCTCTTACTGGCTGCAAATATCCCTGAATAAACATTCCCCCAAATACGTGACGCCCAGTGTATCTGTGCAGTTGAAGGACTGGCTCAGGGAGAAACGAGTAGAGGGTGGTTTGCCTACCACAACCTGAAGGATCAAGGTCTGACAGTGAAAAATCAGGAGGCTGAGAACTCAGAGAAATATTTCTAGAAAAGAGCTGTGGGTGTAACTACTGGTGGATGGAGCTAAGTAAAGTAAAATCTGCAAAGTTTTTAAAGAGCTATACTGTCAACGAAATCCAAAACTTCTCTAAAAAGGTTAATGGCTTTTGGAGCGTGTCAAACCACTCTTGGACTTCCAGGGCAAGAAGAGGACTGAGTATGTTTCCTGTTTCTTAGCACCTCAAGGAAGTCCATACAATACTACCTGCTCCCTTAGAATGTCAAGTTAAGGCAGGTGACAGAAAGTCAGGAACTCCCTGGGGGTGGGCTCATATAGCAACACATCAGTGGCACCTCAACAGGGTGCAAAATTGGTACTACTACTATTGGAATGTTGATAGAGCCCATTCCACATAGTGGGAAGGGGACATACAGCAGGTTTATCTTGTCTCATTCCATGTGTGTGGGGCATGTGATGGTTATAGGTTTCTAGATCACGATGAGCCACATCTGGATTCCTGAGATTGCTGTAGGCTCCTAATAAATACTCCAGTAAATCTTGTTTGAGACACTGGGTTTGTGTCTTTTGGCAGGAGTGAGGGTATTTTGCGTTTAGGAAGAAAACTAAACAGATGTTTGGTGACCAGAAACAGGGATGGCGGGATGCTAACAGATTACTGCTCCTAGGCACATGGTCAAGTGGCAGGTTCTCAACTTGGAGCTAAGTGCTTGGCACACTGAGGCAGTCAGTGACCATTTGTTGAGTTAATGAGAAGTTAATAAAATGTTTTCCATATGTGTCCCTCAATACACACAGTTTGAGAAACGGACATCGGTCTGTGGGGTGGATGGGATGAGCATTTGTTCTTCAGGACAGCATCACCAGCGACTGTGACAGTTACCGACTTGGAATTCTTCTTTCATTCTAGTCATACATCCGTAAGAGAAGAAAACACAAGGAGCTCACAAAGAGCTCACCAGTCCTGTCAGAAGACAAGATGCCACACAGGGACCACCCCAGCTAGTCAAAGAGGTGTTGGCGACATTTTCTCTATCCTTTTCCTTATGACTCAACACATCAGAGACTCTAGAATTTGGGAGGGGTGGGTCACAGAAACACTATGTCTCAGTTAACCGAACTCTAGATCCCCACCCAGTTCTGAGCTCAGGTAAAGGCAAGGGCAAGTTCAATCTGATATATAATTCCAAATTTGATGGGTTTGGATTAGAAGACCAGAAACTGAACGGGGAACCATGATTTCATTAAAAGTAAAAAAGAACATTTTGACAAGTCTCAGTTGAAGGTAACAACCGAGAGAAAAACCCGAGTCCAAAAGCTACCGACTGGTTTCAGACCCAATCAGTGCTGACTCTTCCCTGCTCTGATTCCCTACACAAAGTCCGAAAATAACACGATTCTTCTAAAATTACAAAAGTATAGGAGATTACATTTAAGACTAAGGGAGTTTATCAGATACAATGTTTGGAAAATACTACTGAATACAAAGGTACCCTTTTATTAAAATCTCTATTAGCCAGTATAAAACACAGTGCTGTTCCAAGGGAAAACGAGGAGTAAAATTCTTCAATTCTTCTGAGTACAATATACCTCCAGAATTTCTTAAAGTTTTTTTTTTTTTTTCAATTAGCAATGTTTCACATGTGTTTTCCTAGCATAATCAACAAGGGACCAAATGGTCTGTTGTCTGTTACTGGGACCCATCTTCTTATTCTAGATGGGTTTTAGGTGTAAGGATTTCTGGTACTCATCTGACTTGTGATTTTTAATTTCTCTTAGAAAACTATTAAAATGAACCTACAGAAGTTAGGGCCATGGAGCAGAGCAGAAATTATAAACTGGAGGGCCTGGAAGATTGCATTATCATTTAGACATTTTTCTGGGAATGAAAGTTTCAAAGAGAATGACCAGATCCATTCTAATTTGTATGGCTAAGGTCGTCAAGGGTTCATTCAGCAGAATCTGCATGTAGGAGGTGCCTTTCACCTCCTAGACTATAGCTGCACTATCTTTTAGGTGGCTTGAAAGCAAAAACATTATGCCAAGGACACAGTGTGAAATAATTAGAGATGGCTTAGAAATGGTTCAGAGAAAGTATGATTTGGTTTTCTTCACTGACTTTGAAACTAAGATGAATAAAGGTTTCTTTGAAGGTGGATCCAGCCTACTGCTTAAATCCATTTGTCCCTACTCAGTATTTCTATGAAAACATTTCTTTTATGTTGGCTTGAAGATGAGTTTTGTAGCAGCAAGTTTAGGATAGCTAAACATCATTGTAGAGTTGGCAATAGGACAAGAAATTAATCTTCAGATCATTACCATTTTGCTTATTTCTGAATTACAGTGCTTTTTTTTTTTCCTATAGTAAAAGCTCTCAAATCAAGAAATTTTCTTTGGAAATCTATTAATGCAGACTCATGGAAATTTTGGCTGATTGTTTAAAATAGATCAATGTAAGACTTCAAATTTTTTTGTTTGAAAGAATCTAACAAAACTCTAAAGAGAAAAAGAAAACTAAATGAAAAGAAAAGAGCCTAGAGTTTAGAGTAGTAGTTATTATTAAATTAATGAGATTGTAGTTAGGATAGAAGAGAAACTTTTGCAAAGAAAGAACTCTTTTTACTCAGAATAGTGGTAAAGAGAACAATAAACTACATCAAGAACAAGTCTTCTAAAATTATCTCAGATAAATGAAGGTACAGCAGAAACAAAAGAGAAATAGAAGAAAATATAGATTAGCCTAGAATACTGGAATAGAATGTGTACAGGAAGATTAAATTTACTTGCTTGTAAAAGAGTAAAGGTGGGCAACAAGTTAGACATTCCTGTTTGATTGCTATTTGTGTATTAAGCCCAGAACAATTTCTCACAGTGGGACCAACAGGAAAATGCCTCTAATGTGTATTTACGGTTAAAATGGATCTCAATAGTCCATGTCACAAATTTTATGTAAACTTTCTATTTTTTCTTTGTATTGCTTCTGTGTTTTTACTTAGCTTTAAAAATTGCATAAACTAAACTTTAAATTTTAATAAAGAATTATCTTGTGAAAATCAAAATTGACTAGCTGATCATGAATCATAATACATCTTTATTTTCTCTGATAAGAAAAATTTAAAATTTAAAACTATTCTGCCAAAAATTACTTCAGTGAGTGGATGTAAGGAAATCTCCAATGACTTTTGGGGAATATAGTGCAAAGGGATACAGTGATTCTCACAAATACTCCTTGACAGTTGCTCACACTTCTTAAATTTCAATTTCATTCTCTTTTTAAAAATATTTATTTTTTTAAATGGACAGATAAACTTGTCTGTATTTCCTGTGTATCTGATGTTTTAAAGTATTTACATGATGTGCAAACAAAAATAAGGTGAATGTACAAATAAAAATTATTACAGCAAAAGACACATTGCTATGAATCCCTCACAAAAAAACTCTGCCTCGGTTCTAACACATTTATCCCACCATTCTTTCCACCTTCTGAAGCAGTTCTGGAAGTACTTTTTCAGTAATGTCTTTTCTCAGCTACCTGATTGTTTTGAATTGAATCAAAATCTGGGTCAAATAAAAATATTATAGTGTGTCCTTATCTACCTTATATACCAGATTGGGCATCACACAACTTCTGACTCTTCCCCAAAGTTAAAATGACTATGAAAAATAAATATTTTCAATTAACATCAAGGCAGTCATGAAAAGACACAAAAAGAATCCTAGAACAATTTTGGAAAGTGGCAAGAAAGATGGAGTGTGTTCAAAGCAAGGGGAGTATTTTGAAGGTGGATTAATAGCAACATATCTTTTACTACCATAATTTTTTTTAAGTTTAAACATTCTCCATGTGTTTTAATCACACCTTGTACATTGTGGGATGGCTCGATCTAGCTAATCAACATCTGCATCACCTCATATAGTTATCATGCTTGTGAGAACATTCTGTTCCCATTTTTCGATAATACACTTTATAGAGAATAGTCACTGGGTTGAATTTATTCTTCCTACCTAATTGAAATTTTGTATCCTCTGACCAGCGGCTCCTCAACCCTTCCGTCACGTACTTCATCAATAGAAGAATGAATAAAGACTGTAATATATACATATCCAAAATTGAATCCTATCCTTCCTTAAAAAAGCCATTTGCAACAGGGTGGATAAATGAAACAAGGCAGGAATGAGAAGATAAATATCACACGGTTTCACATATATGTGGAATTTTTAAAAGTTTATATCATAGAAATAAAGGATTGAATATTGCTTCCCAGAGGCTGCTCTGGTTGAATTTCAATTTCTTATTTAGGAGACCCGAGTGTTTTATTTTGCTCCTTAACTAAGTGCTTAACCATGTACTAGAAATTGAATGTTGCATCCTTTCAAAATTTTTACACTGAAAGTCAGTCCCCACTGTGATGGTGTTCAGAGGTGGGGACTTTAGTAGGGGATTTCGTCAATAGGAGACAAACCTCTGGAACAGCTTTAGTTCCCTTGGTAAAGATCTTTGTGTCTTCTGATACACGAAGACACTGAGGAGACAGCCTTCAATGAACAAAGAAGTGGCCCACACTGAACATGGAATATGCTGATGCCTTGATCTTGGAGTTTCAGTTTCCAGAACTGTCAGAAACTAGCTGGTGCTTACAGGCACTCAATCTATAATATTCTTGTTATAGCAGCATGATTGGACTAATGAACTAAGAAAATAAAGAAATGGATAAAGTTTGAAGTGCAATATGCATTCTTCATCTGTTCTTTCCTCACTTCAGTTTGTAACTCAAGGATAAGAAGCCTCAGGTAAGAACGAATAGATTTCTCTATCGTTAACAGGGAATAGAGTGCACTCCCTCTTAGTAGCAGTGTAAGAACTCCAAAATTGGTTCAATGTAAACTTTGGGGGTAGCTCTCAAAAATTTTTTGTCCTAATGAATATATCATTTGAGGTGTAAACATGAAATTAACTTAGCGATTGTGTTAAAAAACACCAGACAATACCCTGCATTGACATACATTGTCAAAAATACACAATGAAAGTGGACAGCCTCTCTGAAATTTGGATATTGAGTCAAAATTAATGAGTTATGGAAGACCTTAGAGTAATTAATTTTTATTTTATTACGTATGCAGAAGACACTAGCATCCTACTCCTCTTCATATAAAAGGTAATGCATTAATAAGTTTCTTAAAGTTTAAGTCTCCAAATATGAACAATATAGACACATCACAGGCTGTCACGTACAGAGACGTACAGAGGTTGTTTCCAAAGTACAGAAACTAGGTTGAAAAGAGTAAAGAGCGGCCTTTAGGAAGAAAGTTGGGGCCCTGTCAACGAATGACAAATTTGTTTGTTTCTGACATGCATCAAAGCTTCTTCCAAACAGACCAGATGATGCACTCAAAGCCAAACACATGGTATTGGAGGTGCCTCCTCCCATTGGTAAGCCAGGAGAACAACCCCAAATCATTTCCTCCAACAGATTGTGGCTTTGTACAATTCCCTGCTCTTTGTGAAGAGCCAGGACTCTAGACTGTTCATCTAACACTATTTAAAATTTTGCATTTGCTCAATGTTCAGATGTGTGATGTTCTAGCAAATAATTACAAGTCTACTAAGATTAAGGTCTTAGCCGCTTTCTAAGACATTCTGCAATGCACTGCGGCTGTAAGGCACCAGTCAACGTGCCTTCTCGGTGTCTCTCTTGCAACTCCATTCCTGGCTGCATTTAACAACCTGTGCTCATGGCCATAGTGCCTCTGACTTTATCTCTGGCTGCTTAATTAAACAGAGCCAGTCAGGGAAATGTGAACAATGTCCAATTTCTCAGGGGATTAATTCTTAAATACAAAACAAAGAAATAGATGGTGCAGAAACACAACATATAGTCATGTGACTGTCTTCTTACTTTTGTGAAATGACAGCACGCAGCCTTCTCTGTAGTGCTTTTCTGATCACTTTATCTTCCCATGGATGATATTGTTTTTGTGCTTGGACTATGAGTCCTTTGGAAGATTGCATGTAAATGTGAATAGCAGTGACTTTTTAAAAATATCACCTTTTGTAATAGGGAACAGCAGACGCGGCTTGTTTCTTATGAACAGTTTACAAAGGAAAGGCAACATCCACTGGGCAAGGGGGTTAGCTGGCCAAGTGGAAGAGACCACCCAGAACCCCGGGTGAGGGAAGCTGCTGTCACCGCGAGTATTCAGAGGCAGCAAAATCAGCCCCAGGGAGTCAATGTGTGCATGGTTCTTCCGCTGGACTGCAGGGTATGAAAAAGTTTCAAAATGTGTATGTTTGGTTGTAATGTGTTTTCACACGTTCGAAGAAGAAAAAAAGGACACCCCCCCCAACCCCGTTAAAAGAAGCAGGCAAAACTACTGTGACTCTTAAGGGGCAGTGTTTTTCACCCACAGATTGTGAAGAGGGAGTGTTAATTGCTACGTGCAGGCTCATTTTTATAGCTGTTCTGGAAATAAGCTTGTAACAGTAGTTGTTACCATTCTAAACACTAAAGCAATGGCTATTACTTCAAAAACATTTACTATGTGCTAGCAAATCTGTACTATAATCATTCCGACAACTTTTGAAACAGTTACTGTCCACTTCCGACTTCAGAGATGATGTCACTGAGAGCTGAGGGTTTACACTAGTGGAAAATTCATGCATGCAGAATGTGGAGACTTGGGAGTCACACCTGGCAAGCAGGCCTAGTAGTCTATGCTCTTTTTTTTTTTTTTTTTTTTTAAACCAAGAACATGTATTGGTACATTCTACATACAATGGTCACATTCATTACATTAATTCTGTACCTATACATGATGTACCTTGGTTCTCCCCCCTCTCCCCCCTCCCCTCTGCACCCTCCCTCCCTATTTACAGCAGGTTCATTCATCATTTTCCATATTTTCCCTTTCCCCTCTTTTTCCCCTGTTGTAGCTGAGGTCTAGCAGAATTCCTGACCTAATTCCAGAATTATAAAAGATGTAGGTGAGAATCTTTGTCAGGTTGGGAGACTCATCATCACCTTCACGTGTTGGACTAATTTCCCCCATGTAAAGTTATCAACATATGGTTTTTATTTTGAGACTACTTTATTAGGTATATAAAGGCTGCAGATTATCCAATTTTATTTCTAATAAATATTTTAGCTTCAAAAACCTCACTATATTAAACCAAGTTTCTTAAATTAGCTCTTGTCTATTTCTTGTAAACTTTTAGTTCGATTATACTGTGGTAAGAATCCACCCAGCAATCTCAGGAGATTTCTCTAAGAAAAGTGCTTATTTCCTGCTCCTGCCCTTGCTGGATGTAGGTCAGCTTCAACTCCGCTCCTGGATTTCTCATCTTGGGATAAGGCCAAATGAGATAGCCAGCCCCCAGCTCAGTCTCATGGCAGAGGGAATTTTAAAAAGGCAGATCCTTGCAGTGCTGTTGAGACTCAGCTGTGGCATACACCATGACTCCCAGTTTCCACTGACAAAAGCAGGTTTAAAAAAAGCAGTTTATACCCTCACAGAGAAAGGCAGGCAAGACTAGAATCAATAACACATTCTACCACATCACATTTGTTTTGCCCATCCTTTTACTTTCCATAACTCCGGCTCTTTAATTTTATGTGTATTTATCTTGTAAAAAGTACGTAACTAGATGAAGTAGAATTGGAGATCTCATAAAGAACAGGTATGCATTCGTATTTATTTGGGGCTTTTATTGAACGGTTCCTTCTGTGTTTTTACTTGGTGTGACTGCCTTTTTCCCTCCTTTGCTATCTTTTCAGCCTGAACCACCCAGACTTCATTGTGCATTAGAATCACTAGTGGTGGACCCCTACTACGGAGTTCTGGGACCCCACTCTGGAGTTTCTGATTTAGAAGGTCATAGATAGAAATGGAAAATTTTCATTGCCGAAAAGTTCCCAAATACACCAATGTTGTTGGTCCCGAGACCACATTCACTCTGCTGTAGTATAAGCTGCATTTTCTTTATCCCCTGGCCTTTTGCTATGTATAAAAAAAAAATATAATGACCTTAAAATACTTTAGTCAAATTTCCTTACCTTTGTTCCATATCATTGTCCAACATTATCTTTATTGGACATCTTTAAGTCTACTGCTTTTAAAGACTTCAAATAGTTATCCTGACATTTTATATCAGTGTTACTTTGAATGTAAAAACACATTTTCTTATTTTTTAAACCAACATTCGTTTAACTTACACTATATGCCAATGCTTTGAAATATCGACTTCTTTACTTCCTACAACAAGACTATTGTTGACATTTTTATTTAACAGATATCCAAAGCAAAGCACAGAAAGGTGGAGTCATTTATTCTTATACAACACGTCTGACCAGAGAAACTGCACTTGACAACCCTTTATTTCACCTCACCATTGCAATCTTTGCCCCCCTCCTTTCTGCTTTTAGTTTTCTCTTCCTAGAGAATATATTCTTAGTACTTTTTCTGTGAAAACCTAGGCTACTATTTTAGTCCTCTTTTGTGTTTCTGGACACAATACCCAACACCCAGCACCCACAATGCAAAGGGGAGGTTTGACATGGCTATTGGTTTCAGGGGATTCAGCATATGATTAGGAGCTCCAAGGTAAGAACATCGTGGCGGGAGGGCACGGGGGAGCAAAGCTACTTAGTTCATGGCAGCTGGAATGCACAGCAGGGGAGAAACACCAGACAGGAAGGAGTCAGTGATGATATATATTACCCAAGATTATGCGTGCTTGACCCACCTGGACATACCCAGAACTGTGCTCCACCAATCCTGTGAGTGGATCGTAAAGCCGATTTTAAATTGACACTCCACACTAATCACCAGAGCTACGAAATTTCCATAGTTTTTATATTTATGAAAATGCCTTTTTTTCTATCTTCACTCTCTAATATTAATTTATCTTGAGGTTTTTTTTCTTTTTTCTTTTTTTTTTTTTGTGGTGCTGAGGATTGAACTCAGGGCCTTGCACTTGCTAGGCAAGCACTCTAACCACTGAGCTAAATTCCCAACCGAGGATTGCTTTTGATGAGCACTTTGTAAATAGTTTTATAGTATCATCTACTAATCTGTCATTTCTTTTTAATAGGAGGATGATTTTTCTTTGGGTTTGTTTTTTCAGTTTTCTTACTTTGCAATTAATTTTGTATTCACCACAGTGTGTCTGCTTGTTGGCCTGATGCAACTTTAGAAAAGAAGTCTTTCTTCAAGTTGGGATTTTTTTTTCAGCTACTGTTATTTTTAATTTTGACTCTCTCCTGTTCACTGTTGTTCTATAAATTGCAAATTCTGTCATATATAAATTAGATGTATGTTAGACATTTTCATTCTGTCTTTCATATTTTAAGATCATGTATTTTTTTTAATATTGTAGATCAAGGTTTTATCTTACTTTCGTGCTGCTTTTATTCCCTCCTGCCCTCCCTATTCTTCTTCCTTCCCTCTCTTTCTTTACCTGGGGATCAAAAGCAGGGCTTTTGCACTGAGCTTCATTGCCAGTCTTATTATTTTTTTTCTGATAGGATCTCGCTAAGTTATCTAGACTGTAGATAAGCTTGTGAGCCTCCCTCCTCACCTCCCAGAGTGCTGGGATTATAGGCATGTGCCACCATGCCTGGCTTGTGCTACATTCTTGAAGATTTTTTTAAAAATTTATTTTCTAACTAGTAATAATCTTAGTCAGTCTAACTTTATTTAATCCCTTACATTTCAATGACTTCTACAAATATCTCGAAGTTCTATTCATTTCTTTCACTTATATTCTGTTTTCCTACCATGCCCTTCCAATATGCTATTTTTTTCTTATATTTTGTATTTTAAATACAACTATTTTATATTCTTTTTAAACTTACATTGTTATTTGCAGTTCTTCAGGTGCTAATTTGCTGTTGTTTTGGTAGGAGCTGACTATGCTCCGTTGTAATTTATTCCTTCCATTCGTACCATTTCACTATAAGATCATCTTTACAGGTTGTTCTCTCCTCTCAAAAATCTCATAACTCTGGGATTCTTAAAGCCTCTCAACAAGACTGTTACATCCTGCAAAGCCCCAGAGCAGTTAGCGACTGTGGAAAAATGTTGAGTTTAATATTAGTTTGGAATTCTTTTCCTATGTGACTAGTTTATGTTGGGACATTATATTTACATGATGGAGGGCGAGGCTTTGATGGGATGATTATTCTCTATCCTCAGTGTGAGACAAGTGCCAGCCTTTCTTTTTCTTTCTGAGAGAATCAAGTCATCTTCGCTGTTTCTTTTTAAAGAAAGGGAGAACACTGAAGAACCAGGCTGTATGCAAAAAGTTTATGCCCAGAGCCCGGACTTTAAGTTGATTCACTGCCGTGTGTGTGTGTGTGTGTGTGTGTGTGTGTGTGTGTGTGTTCCTAGTTCAGGGGTCTAGCAACACTTCAATCTCTGTCTTCAATCTACTGCCAGATATGGACAATTCTCAGGTATTTTCTCAGTGCATTTTTTTCCTTTTTCTTCAATTTCCTGAATTCTAATTACAATACTGTTAGAATTTTTCACTGCATCTTATCCATCTTTTACTCTTACTTATTTTTGTTTTCTCTTGCTTGATCTACATATTTCTAGTGACCTATTTTTGAGTTTACTAAGGCATTTTCATTGATTTACTACATTTTTATTTAATTTGTATTGTGTTTCAGAAGTGTTTTTTGACTCACTTTCACAGGTTTTTGTTCTGCTGAAGTTCTCCATTGCATCATGTATATTTTGAGCATATTAGTCGGTTATTTTACCCCCCCCCCCATGTTGGATAACTCCAATACTGGAAAAACTTCAATCCTTTTCTATTGACTATTTTTTCTCTTGACTTCTTTTGTTGGTAATGGTTAGTGATACTTGGGTGCTAGAAAACATATATAAAACAGAGAAAACTTGAGGATCTGAATGATGTTATATTTCTTCAGATATCAAAGATGTGAATGATGTTATCTTTGTCAGTTCACTTTTCTGCAAGTATTTAGGGAAAGATCAAGTTTCTGCCATCTTGGATGGGTTCAAATCTGAGTACCAGTGTTTTTAAAGACTGCCTCATATTCACTTTGCACTTATCCCTGGGGTATACCCCTTCAGAATGCCCTTGGAAATCTGGAGTGTTTGCTAGGGTCCCTGTTTCTTGGTGGATACTCAAATCCAAATTTGACTCCTAGCACCATGAGGCTGAGTTAGCACTTCAGCTTCACAGCCCCTTAGTCCTTACTTTGCAACCAAGGGTACCCCATGAAGCAAAGCAGACTTAATTGTGAAGCCCAATCCTGTACTTCTGTCTCTCTAGAGTTGTCACCCTTCAAGTCCTGGTTGCCTGGGAAGCTAGCTAAATTCCATTCTTTTCTTTGCAGTACTGCGATGCTGCCTATACAGGGCTCCTCAGCTGCTTGTGCAGTATCTCTTCTTTCTCTCTGAGTTTTCAGCCTTTGGGTCCTGTGGTCACTCTGAATTGGCAAATGTTCAAGAGTGAAAATGGTTTCAAAGGCTAGATTCAGCTGTTGCTTTTGATCCTGGATCTTGGCTTCTCCAAATCCAATGACTTTGATACTTCTTGGACACCATCAAAGAGATAATTATGAAGAACATATTGTCCATTATTTACACGTTATCAAAAAGAGTATTGGTACTATAAAAGTGAGTACTGCACAACTAGGAGTAAAATTCTCTACTAAATCTAAAAATACCGACATCAACCCTTGTGCAACATGTCTGGATCTGAAAATACCACTGGCTCTTATGTAGTTGCTTATTCTTACTGAATCAACTGATTTTTAATTTCTAGCAGCTAGAATAATCTCTATCTCCTGCAAGCATGGCTGCATAGTAAAAATATGTTGCATTTCATATATAAATCTGTTTATTAAAAAAGGGAATGCTTGCATCAATATGTCAAATTCATGTTGAACGTTCATTTTTCAAATGCGAGAGTTAAGTACAAAAAATTTGCAAATTTTCAATTCTGTATTTTAGGGAGCAGGTGTTTCATGTTATTTTTAGTGTCTGTTTCAGGCAGAAAAGAACCTTAAAATTATTTAAGAATCCATTTGTCACCCTAACCTTCTCTCTCATAGATTGGTTTGAAGCAAAATTCTCATACTGATGTTCTTTGGTGGTGAAAGGAAAGCACCTCGGCTTTGCGCAAGATGAGTGTGAGTAAGTACACAGGCTGGGTGCCTGTGCAAACTGCCACAAGCACAGGAGAAGCTTCGACCCTGCAAGGTCACGGCAGAGAGAATCACAGGGACACCGGCTGTGATCAAAGGCCTCTTTCCTTTTGCTCTTTTTGTTATTAAATCAATTCCCTTTAAAGACTCAGTTAAATTAGTTCCCTTTTCTACTTGCATCTCGTGTATCTGAATAATAAAATGACTTGGTCATTTTTGCAAATGAAGGTTACCAAGATACCTGTTCCTCTGCTTTGCAAGGAGACAGCACAGAAAAAAGATGGAGGGCAGATGACTTGAGGCAGGCCTGGGGTTCAGGTTCCCCGAAGAGCCGAGAAGTTTTCCCATGAAGGTGAGGGGAAGGGAAAGAGATATCAAAAAAGGGAAACTACGGCCAAGTTGTAGAAAAAAAGTGCAGAAAATTTGGCCACATCTAAAATCTTATGGAAGGGATCTACTTCCAAGGAGCTGTTGGATTACATATGGGACAAAAGTGAGAAGACTCCTGGTGCTGCCAGGAGGTGGTGTGATCAAAACTACCGGTGGGGCACTGCCATTATTCAGGCTCCTCTACTGTATCAAGAGTTTGGTAGAGAGGGTGGGCGCAGACATCTGTATGTTCTGTGGTGGGACGTGTACTACCATGGTGAATTCAATTTGTGCAGGATGAGAGAGAATGCTTTGTTTATCAGCAATATGTTTCATACAACTTTCCCCACAGAGTCCGGAACTGCCTTTTTGTTCTTCTGTATGTATTACAGGACAGTATTCCAAATTAAAACTGCATCTAAATTCTAATTTAGTTTAGCAGCTAAGGCCACTCCCCTTTGCTGGGCATGGAATCTTCTGATACATTTTTACCAAATAACTGAAATTCTGAGAAACAGAGGAAGACTCTGAGGAGTTTTTCCATTTTCTTTCATTCTGTACTAAATGCATACTAAGCAAACTTGGGCATTTCCTGCATTGGGCCTTACTTTGTAGGACCCCGAGTCTGGTGCGGTTCACTCTGGAGCAGACACTGTGTGAACAGAACTGCTGTCCGCATACAGGGCAGGAGGTACCTCCACCCCTATCATCACTTCCAGCTCAGAAATTGATGCTTTGATACTGACCTGTAACTATCTAAGGTCCTCAGCCCACATGGAAGTAGTGTTCCCTGTATCCTCTTTATATGCCTAAAATTTACTAAGCACATTTTAAAAACAAGACAGGAATTACAGTGAATTTACAGAAATTCCAGAATCCTCACAAATTCTTGTCAGACATGTTGTCACATTGGCCTACCTTAATCAAGAACAATAGTCAAGAGGCACAAAGTGTTAACTCTATGTACCTACGCTGGGGAGGAGGGTTTGCATAGGGAGAGCGCTGGGTGTCTAAGTCTTGTGTATGGGACTCTACAAAAGTGGGGGGTGAAGGATCTATTTTATGATCATGGGACAAGGCTTATTTTTGTAAATCCTAGTGAATATAGGAAGATTTTGGAACTTTTCTATTCCATAAACATTTGTATATAAATTATATGTTTTATTTATATATAAATTAAATATATGGAATAATTTCATTAAGATCTTGTACATTTATCTGATTTTTAAATTCTTATGAATTTTATGTAGTATTTTAGTTGAGAATAATTTGTTTCCATTATCTTTTTAATATATGAATTATTTATATATTATATATTATGTGCATGATATACATTATAAAAATTATTATGTACATATGTACTGTCTCCTTGTAGGTAAAGCCTTGATTTCTGTATATTCATCTTATATTTTGGCACATTACTAATCTCAGTCAAAATCGGTTTTCATTTGACTTTATTTTTCATCCGCTAATTTTATAATCATAGTGTTTTACAATCATGTAATTACTCTATTATTTGAAAAAAGGGCATCCAAAAACTTTCTTCATAGCAATATAAATTAATTTTCCAAATCCTGGGAATAGTTAAATCAAGTTTAGTCGTCCTACAAGAAGTAGGAAAATCCTTGGTTGTGAAAAAAAATATAATCCTCAGATTGCCCCAAACCAACAGATCCTTTCCTTCAGTTCTGCTGTGGGTCTGGGGAAGTTAAGTTTGTACAATGAAAGGAGTAATGTTTCAGACCTCTGACAAAGAGACTTGGTCTAAACAGTCATAAATTATGTCTCTGAGATTGGAGGTTTTCATTGTAAACTACAGGGCTTTGAGAAAACATTGCTATAAATATGTTCAGTGAATACAGTCTTACTCTTTTTCCTTGCTGTGATTAGATAAGCCCTTCAGATTTTATTAGTGATAGGTGTTGAAAGAAAACACCAGAGTCCCTCATGCCAGGGGTCTCTATGTATTCTTGGGAACAAACATAGCTAAGAACTCCTCTAATGGGAAATTGTGTGGATAGGAACCACAGTTTAAGAAACTTACTTGCCAGGAAATTATTAGGACTCAAGAATATGCCATCTGGATGTGAAGCTTAAAATATAATAACTCCAGCGAGATTACATGTTTAATGGTACAAAATATGTCTCTTTTCTAGTATAAGATTCAGCTCGTGTTCTTGCTCTTTATTTATAGATTTTTAAAATATACACATCTGAAATTGGCCAAGGATTTGACCTTCTGCATAGGAACCCGAAATAAAAATGAATTTACTACTCCCAATTGCATGAACAGCTCTTTTATTGCTGATGGGAACAGGGGGCTGCTCTGATCATTTTCTAGAAACTCCACAGAGGCACAAGGAGAAAGTACATTGGCCCTTAGCCAGAGAAAGCCCACAGGGAAGAACCAGGCCAGGGCAGTGAATGACGTCCTACCTACCAGCTCACAGGGGATGTTCAGTGCACATATCTTAATAGCTTCAGATCCTCTAATTCTTAGTGCTAATTCTAGATTTATTAATGATTTATTATGGCTTCTAAATTCCCTCCAAAAAGGCTATTTACATAAACTCTCAATAGTGAGATTATGAATACAACCTTAGGGAAAGAGACAGGAAATGTGCTTTTGTTTTGTTTCATTTTTGGTCGGTTGCAAAATCATGGTAAACTTGGTTTGTTTGCACCTCACTTATAAATATTTTAAAATTCAGCACAATAACATCTTGAATTTATTTCTTTTTAATAGTCACCTCAATGGTCATAGCAAACAACTGTAAATAACCAAGATTTTCATGAAGGTATGAATGTGACCGTAGTTTCACTTTCTGGGTATGTGGAGTAAAAGGCCAAAGGTAAAATTCGAAAGTAATTTTCAATAAGAAAAACAGAAAACAAATGATATGCCAAGCTCCATGATGACTCTTAACCTAAGCAAGTATTTAATAGCCTACTAGTCACTGTAAATTTGTCATAAAATAAGGCAGTATATAAACAAACAGCTAAGAGAAATGGGTTCATTAATATCTATAGTAGCCCTTTTCCACCTTAATGGCAGGGGGTCGGTCTAAGGAAAGTTCCGTTTCCATTAAAGACTTAAAGTTAGTAGAAACGTAAGTTTCCATATCACCAAAGACTGTCTAAGGTTTTTAATTTCTACTTTGCCTATTTTATTCCCAAAAGTTTACAGGGAGTACAGGGAAAGGGAAGTGCTTGGGCAAAGTGGGGAGTAGAATGCTACAAAATAAGTTCACAGTATATCACACACACACACACACACACACACACACACACACACACACAATCCCTTATAGTAGTCTCTTTTTAAGGCTTAAAATGTCTTATTTAGCTTGGCGGCATTCATCTACCATCAAATCTCATGGCTACGTCTGTTTGTGTCTCCACTTGCCGGAAGTCATGAACAGAAGTGTAGAATCCAGCAGCTCTGAGGGAGCCAGTGACCTGTAGGACAATGATGGCTGCCTTGTTTTCCACATATATTCCAAGTTTGTGAGGAGAAGAATATTAATTACTCAGAGAAAGAGTTCCCTTTACTACTGAAGAATCTAGCCATATATGCCATATCCATGTGAGTACAGTTATTATCAACCATGTGACAGATCAGCATCGTGCAACTTCTAATGTCATTACTTACGCAGACATTCTTGGAAAAACGTTGAACGAGGTGGGGGGATGAAAAATCCTGCCTGAGGAATATTGTAAATAACACGTTGCTGCACTTTTTCCAAAACAACAGTAACTTAAAAAAAACAGTAAAAGGAAAGTAGATTATTCTAAATTAAAGAAGACCAAGGAGATAATTAAAGAAAACCAAAGAGATGAGAAGATCAATTGACTATTCACTCAATTTATCCATCTGGAAAGAAATTTGGAATTAAAAAAATAAAAATACCTACAGGTTAAGTTTAGGAGAAGGAAATATTGAATATGACCTGTCTTACTTTGTGAATATTAAACATCTCTGGTGTGACGACAGCATTATATTTATGTAAGAGAAGCTCCTTAAATTAGATAAATCTAAAATACACGATAGCTGTTATGATGTCTGTAATTTATGTTTAAAAATACTTTAAAAATTTAGATAGGCAGATAGATATAGGAAAAGAGAAAAAAGTAAAAATTGCTTTAACTGCTGAGTTTGGGTATGAATGGGTTTTATACTTCTATTCCTTTAAATTGTCTGTAAGTCTGTAATCTTTTTTAAAAATCCAGGGGTTATTAAATGCCCCTAAAAGAGTGAAAAAACACCGACAACCTGTTCCCAAAAATCTAAATGAGAGTGGTCAGAGAAAGGGGACAAAAGAACATACAGTTTCACACCTCAGATACTTATTCTGCAGGATAATTTTTTTTAATGTTTTTTATACTGCTGCTTGTATCCAGCAACACGGCTGTGGTGACAATTGGTTGTTTGCAGATTTTTGGATGTTATGTTTTTTAGACACTGTTACCTTTAAGGAATTAGTGGAAAATTCAGGTCAAGAGACCTTGCTTTAAAACAGCCCTTTTGAATTAGCATTTTATTTGCAGAGATACTCAAGCAGTGTAATTGTGAGAACAGTATAGTTATGAGAGGTTTAAAACTAACCAGTCAGATAGTGATTATGTTAGGGTGTAGATGGCTGGGGATTTAGCTCAGCGGTTAGAGTGCTTGCTTTGTAAGCACAAGGCCCTGAGTTCGATCCCCAGCACCAAAAAAAAAAAAAAAAAAAAAAGTTAGGGTGTAGAAACACACAACTGAGTGTGAATTATTGTCATAGTTTAGGCATCTACTTCCTTAAAAATGCAAGTTCCTAGGCCCTGTTCCAGACTTCATAAATTAAGAACTCCAGGGTGGCTCCAGAATCTAAATTTTTATCTAATCCTCCCCAAAACATTAATAAGCTAAGGAGTATGAGCAACTGGCATAAAATGTTGCTATTGTTCAAATAGAAAATGCAATTATACTTTCCCCCGTTATATATTTTCATTATTATTGTAGTCTATAATTAAGTAGAACTTGTGTGTGTGTTGGAGTGTGTGTGCATGCATGCGTGTTAGTGTGTGTGTGTGTTTGTAAAATAGCGCTGGCACTACTTCACATTTATTTCACCATTAAAGTTGAATCCAGTTTTCTATGAAGAGAAGCAGATAATACATATTTTGGAAGCAAGTGGAGAGCATGCAGTTACTCTATTAATCTATTACTGGAGGGTGCTGGCACTGTTAAAAACAAGCAACAACTCCATTTGTAAGAGAGAAGTACTCAGACCATGCAAGGAAAAGTATTCTGAAAGAGTTACCGGACTGTTACATGCTTGTAGCCTTTACACGGCCCTGGAATAAGGAAACATTTTTATAATCTTAGTAGCCTCACCATCAAGGAAAGCACTCTGCCACTTCCTGTAGCAAGGTTTTGGAATCATGAATCTGTAAGAATGGAAGTGTATCTGTGATCCCAGGACCCGTCCTCCTCACTTCTCCATCCCTGCCTCTGTCTGCCCTGTAGTTCCAAGCTATCACATCTGTCATTCAGCAAACAGGCATTTAGGTTGCTGCTGCTAGAAAAGCTGTTTTCACTGTGCAAAAATGGACTAAGACACTGCTCTCTAGAACCATTTTTCAGACTAGGACACAGACACTCCAAAAGGCCACACAACTTGTCTCAAGACATAGAGTCTAACAGAACAGAGTCTTACCTCTTTCTGACTCTGAAGTGCCATTTCATAAAGAATGGGATCAGAATCACCTAATAGGAAAACAGGAACTTTCAAGGGAGTGTAAAGTCTGTGAGATTCTCTTTGAGATGGTATTCTGAGATCTTATTTTGAAAGAGAAAGAATTAACCAAAAAAGAGCAAGAATACCAGATTGAGGTAGTATTTTGGATACATTTGTGAACTGTGATTTTCCACCCCATCAAAATGAGAATAAAGACATGGCAGGAGAGCCACACGTTGCCAGGCATGCAAAGAGCATGCAAGGAAGTCAAATATAGACACCACAAGCTTTTGTTTATTTTTCATTGAAGCCATGCTTTAAATTAACAAATAGGCAGAGCACCTGGAGTCAGGAACTAGTTAAAATGATATTTAAGAAAAGGGCCTCTAGCTCTCTCAAATTACTTGTGGAAAAATAGGCAACTGGGGCTTATCATCAGTTACTAATACCATGCCCCAACTGTAGTAATCAGAGGAGAATGAGGGACTTCTGGGGACATAATTCTATTCTTACTTGGTTTAGGGACATGAAAGGAATAGGAATATAATAGGAAACACAATTAAATTAGATATTCCTTTACCAGTTACAAATGTCCATGTCTTATGACTACTCCTGACATTTACCTTTCCTCTCTCTCTCCTCTTCGCTTTTCTCTCTCTCTTCTCTTTCTTCTTTTTTACTTGTATTCATTAGGCCAAATCTACACATCAGACAATGCATCTTAGTTAGGCCCTACCTGGTAGGCAATAGAGCAATATAGAAGGCAGCTCCTTGGAAACCCACAGTGACTTATAGAGAGCAGCATATGAAATGTTTTAAGGACCATGAGAACTCTGTACAAGCATTCAAAGGAGGGGTAACCCCGTTCCCAGAAAGCTGTGGAAAGGATAACTGGGGACCACATTACACAGGGGCCAGGAGAGCCTGTC
Source organism: Hystrix cristata (assembly GCA_004026905.1). NCBI lineage: Eukaryota > Metazoa > Chordata > Mammalia > Rodentia > Hystricidae > Hystrix > Hystrix cristata. The sequence continues at coordinate 21,033 of PVJO010014028.1, forward strand.
TCGTTCCACTAGAATTGTCCTCTAATCAGTTCTTTCCTCCAAAGCGCCCCACATCCTCACCAAGTGTGGGCTCTTGATCTCCATATCTCAAGCTGCAAAAGGGCCCTCAGTGCTGTGAAAAATTTTCTCTGACAGTCAGAGGATGGGAAGACATTTAGAGATTTTTTTCAAGCTTTGTTTCAAAACAGTGGAGAATCAGCTCTTGAGTCTAGGATTGCTTCCAATCAGGAAGCACTGGAAATACTGGCAGTGATGAAAAGGATTTTCTTAGATCTCATATTTTTCCTAGTTCTGTTATTATGTGATATTTGTTTCTACCTCCTAGATTGTGGGGAAAAGGAGCACAGAATTTGAACTTTAAAATTTTGCATTTATGTCCCGAATCCATTTACTGGCTGTGTAGTTTGAGCCTCAGATTTTCGGCAACAACATGAGGACCCAGGATCTATTTCCCTAGATTATGAATAAGAAATGTACCTTTGCCACCTGTAGAGAATCATGTTAGTATTGATTTTTTTAATTGCTTCATAAAATCACACTTCTTACTCGACATCATCTCTCTTTTAGACTCTGTGTGTGCGTGTGCGTGTGTGTATGTTGTGGATTTCAACATACAAGCAGGCATTGAGTTCTTTAGAGGATAATTCTAGATCCTTCTTCGAACTATCTGTATAATAAAACACAAATGAACCAGGAATATATCATTTAAAAGATCAAATAACAAATAAAAACAACAACAAAAAAACCCTCAGATCAATGATTATGTAAAATTAATCTGCTAAATCAAGCTGAAGCCAAATATTAAAGTTCTTTGACTCAGCTGTGGCCTAGTACAAATGACAAAGGTTATTATTAATCAGTTAAAACTGGAAACTGCCGTATGTGGTTTTCTAATACTATAAAGCAAAGAACACCTATACTTTGTTTCCAAATTGTCTCTTCAGGAAAAGATCAACATATACGTTTAAAAAGAGCACAGATTCCTGGAGCTCATCCTAAATCAAAATTAGAAGTGAGGCACTGGAATCTGTGTTTTATCCTCCAGGCCAAGTAACTATTACAACCAGGCAAATGTATGACAGCATGCTCTAAGGCAGGAGTTGGCAAAATGTGGCTCACAGGCTCGTTCCTGCTCACTGCTGTTTGCAAATAAAGTTTTATTGGAACACAGTCATATCTGTCTGTTTGGACACTGTCTATCACTGCTTTTGCATTAAAACAGCAAAGTAAAAGCATTTCTACGAGACTATATGACCTACAAGGCCAGAAAGATTTGTTATGTATCTGGCTCCTATGCTGAAAGTTTGTCAACTCCTCTAGGGAGACAGGAAATGCAATAAAAAAGAATATTAGCGAATTAGGGATTCTGCGTTCTACCAAACAGCAGTGAGCCTAAGGTAAGGTGTTCAACGCTTTGAAAATGAAGAATATTATCAGTAAGTAGTTGAGGATGGGAAAAATACAGAACTCCTCACCCCTGGAAAAAAAGTCATTAAAAAACTTTAAAAGTTCGCCAATAACAAGGTCAAGATTCTTTCATTTTTTTCTGCAAGTGTTACTAAACTACCAGAATAAATATATAACTGAAAGCCTTTGAAAGGCAGCTATGTAACTCTTTACCGAAAAAAGAAAATTATTAATACTTACTAAGTTATTGGTAGAAGAGACCTTTCAGAACTTGAATATATGAGGAGGGAATGATATAATGTCTTTTGGGGATAAAACACTTGTGGATCATAGGATTAAATGTACTCTAAGGTTCTTTTCAACTCTAAAATTCTGTGAACACAAAAGTACCACATGGAAACTTCAAAGTTATTATAATCACTGTTCTTTCTTCCCAAATGATGAGAGAGGGATGAAACATTTCTGGGAAGGGGGGTAAGGTTTAAAACAAAGATAAAATGGAGTTATCTAAGCTCTTAAATTTGGTAATGGAATTAAAGATCAAAGTGTCTTTTTATTGCTTTTTATTCTCTTTTGAAAGGCTTTAATATGTAAATGTACCTGATGAATTTTCAAAAGGGGAGGAATACTACAATGTGTTTCCCTAATTGGTATGAGTATGAAAATTCATTTTCCTGAAAATGTCTTGTGACCTCTTTTCCGCTGAGAATACTACTTTAAATAATGACAATCAGGGCTTTCTCCAGGTAGATTCATGACAAGCATATGGGAAGAGTAATTTGGCTAAAGGATGGATCAGGTGATACCCAGAGAGGAGGCCATGCTTGGGGTCTTCTCTCAGGTCATGAGTCAGGATGGCAGAAATGAGGAGTGGGGTTTGGAGATGAGGAGGGCACTCTGCTATGCAGGACTAGAAGTTCTTTAAAGGCTCTCATACACACGCAGTCATCCCACAAAGGTACTATCCAGTTCTTCCAAGGTTAATTCACTTCACCTGTTTATACTCTCACTTCCTAGGCTGCATTTTGCTGTTCCAACTTTTTTTGGCCTTTTTAAGCTGGATTTAAACTTCACTGTACTCGACTTCATTGGTATAAATCTGTGTGCTTTGCAGTACTGTAACACAAAATGTGACTCCCCCTCACAGGATCTCCAGCAGATCTCTGACTAGAAGTTTAGCCAAACACTGACAGTTGCAAGGAATAATCAAGTAGTTTTAAGAAGCAGCAGCCACAGGAGCGGACAGAGAAAGCATGCAGTCTTTCATGATGGCAAAGCAATGTTACCCCAAAAAACAGAGCCAAAGACAAACATTCTTGGTCACTAAGAAGACTTTTTTTTTACTCTTGTGTTCTAGCAACATCCTTGAGCACAGCTGGGTGTAGCAGAAGTCCACTCTGGTTAGCACAGACATATCTTGCTAACTATTTGTGAACAACACTTGAATGTTTCCTTTTCCTTTAGTCGCTCCTAGGGAATCCTCCATAAAGCCATACATATGGCATAGAAGGAACCTGACAGGGCAGTAAGGAGATTTGACAGAGAGCCTGTGTCCTCCTGGTGTGCTAATATTTGTGTCTGTTGGGATCCTGAATATTTCCACTGTGAAGTAGATTGCTGCTGTGTCCACTCACTTAAGAACTGGTAGGATTTCTGTACCCACCTCTTTTAAGATCAGGTAGGATTACTGATTTCCAGCTCAAAAAAGTGGCTCCTATTAAACAAGCACTTTTAAGCATGATCCAATAATCATTCCCTACCTGGGGCAGCATTGAGCTGGGAGCTGTTTTAAAATGGGAAGGAGTTCCCATAAAGGGCACGGACTTTGTCCGGATCGCTGGGTGTCTGCACTGCACGGCTCCTTTAGGGGTGTGCTGTGGACATCTGCTCACCATTCTTAGGCGCCACAGCCACCAGCAGTGTATGAGATCTATGGGGCCACCCAATTCGAGGGACAAAATGCTTACAACACAGCTTACAACACAGCTTGTTTTCCTCTCCATTACTGAAAACTGGTGACCTTTCATGTAAACCAATACATTACAAACATTACATTGAATATACATTAAAAGTATGATACGTGTTTCCAAGATCCCAAGAAGCCCCCAACACTACATCTCACTTAGTGTTTGGAGATGCTAAGTGTAGCAGTACATTCTCTGTCCACCTAGAGAAGTCTAGATGGCAGCCACTGTGGGTCCCATGGCCTCTCCGCCTGCATCTTGTCTCACTTAATCATGAAAGTCTTGTAGTTGTGATGCCAACAATTCTGACTACGGGCTTACCTCCAAAGCCTGATCGTCACTGCTATTCTGAGGGCGTGTTGTCTAAAGTCATTTCTGGTTCCAGGATGAATTGATTATCTATTTTTTTCTGTTGTCTCATATAAGACTTTTAGTCTTATTTCTCAGGTATATATTATCCTTGTTCCTCTATATTCTAAAACTACTGGTAAGCCAAGAGCAGGTATTTTAAATTCTTTCCCTTACTCAATATTTGGTATGAAATTTTCTTTTTGTTTGAGTTGAAATATTGTTAAATGATCTCATAATCACCTCTCCAACATAAACTACTCATTGTAACACGTCTACATTTAGTACATATTTTTCTACATTTTGAGGGTAAAAATGGTATCCTGTGTGTTAGTAGTGATAGATGGTTTCCTCTAATCCAGTAAGTGAACTGTAGTTTTATTAGTTAGGTTTTGCTTAGCTTTAAAGAGGTTTAAAAAACACTTGATGTTTTTGATTAATTTTATTATGTATACAAATGAAAACTTGGTATGTAATTATACAGTGAGGACAATTAACTCATGAACTAGACCTTGGCTGTGTTGTCCATACTCTGAAAGAAGAAATATGAAAACCTACATGTCCTGCAAGATAGAACCAACTGTGTCTCAGGATGTTTAGCTTCCTAGTTAACGTTACAGACTTTCATGGAAGTATTTTAGTTTGAACTGTACCTGTCACTTACTAGATATTTCTCAAACTATCTTACTACAATTTCTGCATCAGTAAAATTGGGGTGAATACTATTTAGTGCATATAATCATTGTGAGGAAAAGTGTGTTAATTCAAGTCAAGGTCTTTTGTGTATACTGGCAAAGAGTGTATGTTTAAAAATTGTTAGCTATTTATTAGATTTTTTTTTTTTTTTTTTTTTTTTTTTTTTTTGGTGCTGGGATCAAACTCAGGGCCTTATGCTTGCTAGGCAAGCACTCTAACCACTGGGCTAAATCTCCAGCCCTTATTTATTAGATTTTTGAGAGAACACTGCATCCAAACTAAAAAGCAAACCATTAAAATGATAATTCTTGACAAATCAATGAAAGTCATACAAAAATAAAGAACAAGAGAAAAGGAAAGAGACACATGGATTCCCTACTGTCCACATATGAAGCATATATGGAGAATGTCTGACCTAAAGCTGCAAGCTCACAAATGCAGTTATAATAAAGAAAGTAATGGCTGACATCAGTGTAAACCATGATACTCCCAGAACATCCAAACCTGGGACAAGACAGTGGCTACAGAGGATGGCATCTGGTCAGAAGTACTTTTATGGTTAATTATGTCCTATAAGAACTGTCAAGGGCCGGGGATTTAGCTCAGTGGTTGGAGTGCTTGCCTTGCAAACACAAGGCCTTGAGTTCGATTCCCAGCACCCCCCCCCCCAAAAAAAAAAGAACGGTCAAAATGAGACAGTATGAGAAAGAATACAGCACTGTTGTTTCTTAAATTAGCTGGGCTCTAATGTTTCTTTTGTCTTGCTCCAAAAGATGTTTATTTTTTTATTTGTTATATGAGAATTTGTAGAATGCTTGCAGTTGCTAAGTTACTAATGTTTTTAAGCAAAATACTGAAAATTAGATTGTTGAAATCATATATTCCTATACAGAGAAAAATACACCTAGGGAAAACTTACATCTAAATATTCTGTTAGCAGTTGAGTATGGTGCCTTCTACTGATAAAATCAGTTTGAGTGTCAGAAGCACCAAATAACTTTAGTATTTAAAATGTATACCTTTGTGAAGATGTGGACCCAAGTTCCGTCCTATACCATATCCAGTATTCTGATACATCAGTCTTATCTACAAGATAAGAGAATACCTTAATCTCATTTAGATGTCTATTTTGGCAACATGCCCAAATGAAAAATACTTGAATGTAGAACTTTTTGAAAATTTAAGATAATTGCTTTCCTATGTCTCAAGTGGAAAATTTAGAAAAAAGGGGAGAAATGTATATATGTATTAAAACACTAGAAAAATGCATGAACTGTAATCCTAAATACTACATTTAAGAAAACTTAACTGTTGCTCATGTGTTAGGTTACACTCAACTTCTTACCGTCAAAGGTCTACCACTACCAGTTGAGTCAAAATCTCTCCTAAAACAAATAAACCAATTTTCTTTTTAGTGTTATAGTATATACTAAAATTTTCTACTTTATTATATGTTCATCAAGGGCTATAAAAATGTATCTTATTAAATTACCAAGTAATGATAAATATTCATTTACTTCAAGGAATCAATATTTAGTTATATAACCTATATAACACATTTTCAGCTAGAGTAAATGGTTGTAGTTTTGATAAAAATGAATGGGTTTCTTTAGGAAAAAGGATTTTTAAGAAAGGGGCCTGTGAAATCTAGAGAACAGTGTTTTTGTTTGTGGAATATCTGTCTGTGGACGTGCACTTTTACATTCGTTAGCAGTAGTTTCAAGTCAGGTGGTCTCTTTCTTGTGGGTGTATTCACAGTACCAGACATCTAATACTGTGGAAAGGCACACCTGAACAATCTGTGAACACTCTGCTGGGAAGTGTTCACACTGGTCAGTCCACAGGTAGATGAGTCCAGCACTCAGTCGTGATCAGAGAGACCCCAAAGAGTGGGGCAGGACAGACTGTTTGCAGGATGATGTAGTACACCTGACTAAGCGACCAAACTGAAGCTGAACAGTGACAGACCAATCATGCTCTTATCTCAGGTCAGGTGTAATAAATTTTAACCGTACTCATCACTGGATATCTCCTGGGCTCAGCCAGTCACAGATGTCTGTCAGTGTCCCAAATTCTACTTTCAAACTGCTGTTAGGCTTTTGTTGGCTGGCAATTTTCTAGGGAATCCAAGGGCCTCAGAAGATGTTGAATTTCTGCATGATCGATGAGATTTTCTTTGAACATCTCCTGCAGTTTATCAAACTCTTTCATAAAGAAGGCATTTAGCAAACACATTTTCTCATATTGTCTATGTTTTGTGTAAATTTCCTTAACTGGTACTTGATCCAGAACAGACTAGAATGTACTTAATACAAAACTGAGAGCTATATATTTTTAAAAATACAAATAGCTGGAGATCCTTATTAGAACAGGAAAACATTTCCTTGTAAATAAATGTGTCCGAATTCAATAAGGATTGTAGCACCTTAAATGTGGATTATTTAAGGATTTGAACAAATCCCTTCAGGTTGCCAAGATACCTCTCAGTTTACCTGTATTTCGAAACACTGAAAACTACTTGGGGCACTTATTTTTTATAACCTTAAGAAACAATCTTACCAAAAGGCTAATAAATTTATAGTTTTCTGAAGAACACAGAAATATTCAGCAATACCAAAGCATTTTACAGAAGCATTTCATGGGAATTCAATAAAGATTTGTAATATACAATGCAATACATGCAGTCAGAGTATAAATTGACCACTTGGCAGAGAAAAAGAAACTCAAAATAATGCCTGGGGCTTTGAAAATAGAAATGAGTATAATGATTAATGCTGTGTGAAACATGGGCACATTTTCTTCAAGAATTATATATCTACTCCCACAATTATTATGATTTCAATTCCTTATAGCACTTTACATGGTGACAGCAACCTTCTTAGTCCAACTCAACCCTTTGGCTATATTCTGACAGTCTATTTGTGTTTTGATTTCATGAATAATGAATGACTGAAAATGAAGAAATATATAGCTTTCCTCACTCATGCAAAAAGTTTTAAAGTAAAATACATTTCAGCATAAATGAAAATATGCGTTTAAAATCCAAGGGAATTAAAATTTGACATGGTGAAAAATTCTTTTTTTTCCTTTTAGTTTCAGGGGAGGGTATAATAAAAGAAACCATGGAGTAAAGAAAGTTAGAAGCTATTTTCCAGTTGGCTGTGGAAGCAGCACCTTTGAAATGATCTTTCCAGGTTTTCCTGGATATTCATATGCCTATATGAGTTTGGTGCATATAGATATGAAGGAAACTGACATTACCTAACAGGATTTCATTAGGGATCAATTATTTTAAATCACTGTTAAATGAGGCGTCAGCTGTATATTGCAGATATTTAAGGGAAGTGTGCTGAAATACTGTAGACAGAACACAGTGCTGAAGACAGATCTGAGTTATGGTGGCAGATCCTATTGAATTTCCCACCATCCTGGGATCAGTCCTTTAAGATGAAAACGATCAGTCCCTCAAGTTGTAATTGGGGATATAAAATTATTTTTATTCCCAGACTGGGCACATTAGCAACTTAGTGATACTGTCTCAAATACATAAGAAAGAAAAGGTTGTAAATACAGATTAGTGCAAAGGCCCTAGGTTCCATCCTCAATGTTAAGTTTCAGGGATGCTTTAATTCAGCTTCTAAATAAACTAACATTAAAATTCACTTTAATTGCAAATTATACTTTTAGAAAAACGACAGACACAGGAAGAGGGAAGGATGTGGGGAAAGAAGAACCTGTCAGACGGCCAGTCTTTTAATTAGATACACTATGTGGGAGGTGAAACATGCCAATAATAAGTTTAGTATAGGGCCATTTGGTGTGATTGAGAAAAATAAGCAGCAATCATATTTGATATCTTATTCTAAACTTCAGCAAACCTCCATCTGAATTCCTGTACAAAAAGAAAATTACAGAAAAGTTGTCACTTTCTGTGTTCCTGAAGATTATAACCATCTTCTGGACTCTTCCAGGGCTGTCAGGCCATAAACACCATAAAAAGGAGAGGCTGCACAATTTGGAGCTGCCTGAATACTTTCCAAGCAGCTGCTGGATTAGTTTGGCAGGAACCATTTTCTTCAAACTGTCAGACCCTCAATATTGCCACTAATTGGCTAAGAAACCTCAAACTATCTGAGCCTTTAATACCAAATGGAGGTACCATACAATGATCTCCCTAGCTAGGGCCAGGTGCCCCGTGTCTGGGAAAAGCTAGGTTCTTTCCACAGCGCTTAACCTAGATGTCTGTGGCTTGCTCTTTGTTGCAATTGCAGTTCACCCTGCCTTAAGTGAACACTTTGGTGCACATAAGTCCGAATCCAACCTATCCAAGGAATGTTTTCTATATGAAGGTGTGAATTACTATGATATGTGGACCTAGCTCTGAGGCATTCTGAAACTAATATAGACAGTAATGGTTTCTGTATGGCTTACAGAATTCCAGTTCAGACAGATATTCAGAGAGTAAATATAGTATCCATAAATTGAAAGTATGCTTAGGAAAAGTTTATAACATATCTTGGACAGATGCAACTTGCCATAACACCTGAAAAGGTCTGAGGACATTTATAGTAAATAAAATTTTGTTGTTTTGAATAATCCAGTATTCCCCAAACATTTCATCACTCAGCGACCTTCTCTTTATCTAATAGCTAGTTGTTTTACACACCAAAAAAAAATGGTCTGCAGTTGACAGTTTGATAAAACACAAATGTAAAATTTCTCCAAATATGATATAATATTTATAAAGAAATAGAAATTAAAAATTCATTCTTTGAGAAACATTTTAGGACGAAATATTTTTGTATGTTATACATAAAGTTCAATTAAAGCTTAAAACAAGCATTTTAATTTTTCCTATTTCATGCAGTTTTCTTAAGTGTCATCTCCACGTCTTATATTCACATGTAAATTGTGGCTAAGTATACTTAAGAACATGCCTTCCCAAAACCTAAATTCCATGAAGTTACTTGGATTACTGTTTTTGCATTTTTTTATCTTCACACTTGATTGATCTGACACCCAAGATATCTGTGCTTGGAAATCACGGTAGTGTTTAGGAAGACTTGATCATTCATGAATCATTGCACCAATATTTCAATGAAGAGTGGATACTTTCCTCCACTGCACCATGTAATTTGCTCCAAATTTTTGTTTAAACTTGTAAACAACTTTGTTCTGCAAACAATTTTTGATGTCTCCATCCCCTATTTTGGCTGTCCCCAAAAGACCTAGCCTCTGTCTTTGGTTTGTTGTCTAATGAAATGTCTTTGCTTAGCTGCTAATAGGATTGTTGTCTCCTCTAGGCGTGCTTTAATTTTTCTAGCCCCTTCTTCCTTGTCTTCCTCTTTGAAGTATGCTTTGCTTTTCTCATTGTTGAAGTGCATATTAAGCTGGGTCACTCCATACCATCCACTGCCTGCCCTTCTCAGCAAGCCCAAGTCACCCTAGAGCTCCAACATGATCAAGCATCTTAACGTTCTCTTAACTCGACTAAGCTCAAGACAGTCTTTGTCCCGAGTCCAGGTCTTGCTGTCCCGCTGACAGACCCTTAAGGAATTCATACAGGCTAAACACAGAGCCCCTATTCTCTCTTTCCATGGAGCATTTACTTTACAAAACTGATAACCGAGAGATATAAAGCTCTTTAAAATCCCTTTAGCTAATTATACAACCCAAGAGTGTTTTTTTTCCTTAGTCTGGGGACCATCTCCTCAGCAGCCAAAGAAAATGATGCCCTTGTCTCCCAGTCTTTGTGAGAGGTTAGGAGATTAACTGTGGGACAGCTAGCTCCAAAATAAAATGTTACCTCCTGTCATGCGGATATGAGAAAACTTTTTGAGTACCACCACTTTTTCCTGCTTCCATTTTCTTACGTGTACTTATCACCAAGTTATTAAACATTTTACTTATTTGTAGCATTTATGTTTTAGTCTCTTTGCACAGGATTAAAAGCTTTTTGCTTATAGATTTTTGCCAGCATAGATTTTTTCTCTGCTTGTTCATAACTATACCCTTGATGACTTCAACTAACTAAGCCTTTTCATGGATAACATTTAATAAATGTATTTTGAATCGATGACTAAAGAAAGGAAGATAGGCAGAAAGGTGAACATAGTTTTTTTTTTTTTTTAATCTGGTTATCAAAAGAGCAAATGTGGCTGTGTTGAGTAGGAGTTTTAGGGGATAATAGGAAAGGGGGAAGGGCACAGCCCACATTAATATGTTGGTCAGGAATGAACAGTGCTAACTGGTGTCATGTGAAGCTGAGCATGTTAGATGCTCTTGGATGTAAATCTTAGATTGTTGACTTTCACTTAGTCCAGGTATGTAGATATGGGGGCCCTACTTCCCTGCTCCATAGTTTAGAATTAATTGTACCCAAGAAAACATGGAATCACCAATTCCTGTTTAGTAAATCTATTGTCATAGAAATAAAATTTAGAATTATGAATAATTTATAATATTTATGAGGCAAGAAATAAACAGGTTTAAAAATAACCACATCTGAATCTCATAGAATTCCATTATTTTATGTAAATACTGGGTCCTGGCCCAAAGACATACAATAAACGGTAAAAAAGGCTGCTACTGCTGCTGACATAGGACCTTTTTCATTGTTTTGCACCTCTTTCAAAGCAATTAAGTTATTTGCCTTAATAAAAATACATCAGAAAATGTGATCTTCAGAACTTGAATTTACACATGTGAACAGGGACATCTGACCTTACACTTTCAGAGTAAGATAAACAGCCCTTATCAATAACAGACCTGATAATCTGACCGTAGGGCAGCTGGCTAAAGAAAGGCTCTGGGATGGACCTTCAGAGGCAGAAATCTGCACTGAGACAGTTGAAGGTGAGTCACCCTCCAAGATAAGCTACCCGAGGGCTTGATCAAGCCACAGATTTTATTTCTCTGGCAAAATGTAGGGAAAAAAAAAAAAAAAACAAACTTACTCACTGATCATAAAATATACTCCTTTTAGACTTTTAACTCATGAAAATATAATAAAACAACTCCCATTTATGACCTTAAAATAAATTCTAATCTTGTCTTGACACTAATAAAGAGGGCGCAGCATTCTTATGTCCCCTACTGCAGTGTTTTATAGCCTTCTAAATGGCATCGAACAGTTACCTATGTGATAAGGACACCAAGGATGCTAGAAGAAATTGAGAAAGCTCTTTGCAGATCTCTGTAGCACTGCCAAGTTGTTCCACTGGCTGTTTCAACCTCCAAAATATTTTAATAGAACTTTCATGCTTTTTTTCTTAAAAAAAAAAAGAAAACTTCATGTAGTTACTTAGTAACTACATTACTGAGAATATTAACTAGACAAGAATATACAGGGGCTTTTAAATAGAACTACTGGTCGAAAAATGTTTAAAAAGTATGTAAGAAAAAAGGCTGTATTTAAAATGATTAGTTATAAATAGAATTAAGGAAAGAATGTATAAAGCATTCTATACAAAACAAGTTGGGATGGAACTGGCTTGTCCTATGCGTGACAAAGGAATTAGAAAACCAAGATTCATTGTAAATCTAATGACAAATAAAAATGTTACTGTTAAGGGAAAAACACACTTAGAAATTAGTAAGTTAATTTAAAAATCAAACTCCTAAAATGAATCAGAAAATATTACTTTTGTGAAGTTCTTACGTGGCTAAATTTTTGTTCACGTAGCTGTATATGGTTTAGGGATGAAATGGGATGTTCAAATGTTTAAAGAGAGAGACTTTTTAATTTATAAGAGCAGATATGAAACAAATTTTAGCAAAGAGATTATTACTACTTTTTAAAATTTTCTCTGGTTACAGAAAAAAAAAACGAATGGACTCTTAATTGGTTTTAGATCACTAAGGGATAAAACTTGAAACACAAGGCTCCTACTAGGAGTTCTTATAAAAGTGGCTACAACATCTTCTTATACTTTTCTTTAAAAATGTGTTTCTTCAATTGACAAGTGCTAAAAATAGAACTTGTAAGATTTACTGAGTTTGCCAGGCACCACTAATTGATGAAGATGATTGTAATTGATGATGATGGTGATGATGAAAGTCCTTCATTATTTATGGATAAGTTTGGAGGAAAGGGAGATAATTTCAGCGACAATAACTAACACAAATTAGTTTCTGTTTCCAGATTTGTTAAACATTACAGCCTCCCAAATGACAAACTGCCATTGTGCCTTACTTCATGATAAAACAGGAAGCTATCTGAGCCATAATAATGGAAGTCAACTGTTTACTAAGGGTTTATTTAGTGCCAGGGGCTTCATATCTATCATATCTAAGTGTTAACAAAGCCATAATATATTCCTTTTCACAGCTGAGAGCACATTGGCTAAAAAAGAAATGTGATACAGGAGATAGAAGGAGAGGTTCTGGGATGATATTTCCTCAGCACACATCCTGAGTTACTAATGAGGGTCATCATAGTCTTTCCACGTCTAAATTTCATTATCTCTAAAATGGGAATTATTATGAGATGTGAATGTGTTCACAGTGTAGTACAAAGTGCTGGACATGGAACAGCATTTCATAAATATAGTGTTAGTAACCACCATTTAGAGAGATTTTGTAGTTTCCCTACAGCATGGAGTTCATATTGCTGAAATGGATTCATCCATTTCCAATACTTTACAGTGCCTTCGTTTCTTAAAAGAAAAATGTCTTTTTCTCAAAACTTTCATCATGTACATCAGGAGTAAGTGCACCCAAACAACATAAATGTTCAATAAATTATTAGCACGAAGTTGAGGGGTATCTTTCTAGTTACCTTTTAGGTAGGTTTTATCATTTTTCCATATACTGGAAAACTTCTCTGACTGTAACCCCAAGGTGTCCACAATAATTATCATAGGGTAAAAACAAAGTGTGAGAATAGTACAATGCTAATTCACACTCCAGTAGGGTTATTTCATATTCATATGAGCCACAAGTAGTGGTAGCAGACATGAGCAAATTATATTGTTTTCCCAGTCAACTGTATTCCTATGAATTCTTATCTTCCTGAAATTCCCAAGTGCAAAGTGGTCTCAAAATTAATTTTTTTAAAATGTGTTCACATTCATATCCCTTAATCAATAATAATACTTGTTGCCCCTGTCAATTTTTCAGATATCTAAATCTTAATTTTCTTTGTGTCAGTCTTCAGTTTCTATCCAATTTCCTCAAGTTCTTTATCTAAAGAGGCCATGGTAACCTGCATTCATCCGATTTTATGCTGGCATCTACATCACTAGGTACTTATAAATAAATTCAGTAAAATGTAGTGAACCACAGCTATGGTCTTCAAAATAGTCCATTTAAAGACAGGAAATATATCTTGAAGCAAATGGCAACAGGACACAGAAACACAAAATTATATTGCTTATTTCACAGCAATCTAGTGACATACTAAGGAAAAAATGCTTTTGTCTGCAGATATTTTTGATATATTCTGACGAAGAAATAACAGTTATCAAAACAAATAAAGCCTTCGGATGTCACTGTGATGTGCTTCTATAATATGGAGTTTAAAATCACAGAAGACAAAGGTTATCGCACTGTGAACTTATACATAATCCCCTCATGTCTGTTTTCTCTGTTTGTGGTGCTAGAGAAAGTCATAAAAATAAGACACTCAGTTTATGAGATGATAAGAAGATATGGGCCCAGAAAACAAAATAAGAAGAAAAATTTCTTCTGGAAATTAAAAGGAATTTCTTATGTGGTCTTCCTTAGCACGGTGGCAGAAACAGTGAGTGTTTAAAAGGTGTTTCTGGCACTTAAAACTGAAATTCAAAAGAGAAACTAACAGAAAATATGTACCTATACTCAAAATATTTGAAATCCACAAAATTAGATTAACATATTTACTTTTAAAATTTAAATCCTTCCAAAAGGTACGTATAAAAAGTATGTTAGGAGGAATTTTTAATTCCATTACTTTCTACTTTAAGTTCACTTTCTCCCTTTACAAACACACCACAATCAACAAGAAGTTTTTTTTTAATTTTTATCTTGTATCTTCTATAATTGAGGAATCAGTTGCTTTGGATAAAGAAGATATCCAAATAAAGATCATGTCCCTTGTTAAAACTATTTTCCAGAGAACCCTTGCTCAGGTTGCTTGGAAGGTAACTCAGTACAGCCATCATGAAAAACAATGTGGAGTTTCCTCAAAAACTCAAAAACAGAACTTCCATATGATCTGGCAATCTTACTCCTGGGTGTATATATCCAAGGAAAAATAAACCAGTATGTGGAAGAGATATCTGCATGCCATGTTCTCTGCAGTACTATTCACAACAACAAAGAGGTAGAAACAGCCAAACTGTACATCAGCTGATGAATGGATGAAGAAAATACGGTATAAACACACCATGGAATACGATTCAGCCATAAAAAGAATGAAATTCTGTTGGATGTAATAACATGGATGAACTGAAAATCGCTATACTAAGTGAAATAAGCTAGGCATATCATCTTACTGATATGTAGAATCTCAAACAGCTGATCTTATAGATCTGGTGAGCAGAATGAGGTTACTAGAAGGTAGGAGAGTAGGGGAGAGAGGGATGGGGTAAGTTGACAAATGGGTACTAGGTTATAATTAGACAGGAGCAAGAAGGAGTGTGTTACTACACAGTTGAGTGACTGTAGATAACAATACCGAGCTGTATATTTCAAAATGCTAGAATAAGGATTTTGAAATTTTTAATATGAAGGGATAGATATATTCTGATTTCTATGTTATAAAATGTATACATGTGTCTAAACATTACATGGTATCACATTAATATAAATATAATTTTTATGTTTCATGTATCAGTTAAAGATAAATAGAATAACAAAAAGCTGTACATACATATATATTAAAATATTTACAGAAGATTTTGAGTTTCAACATGTAGGTAGGGAGAAAAAAGTACTCCACATACAATGACAAAAATAGTAATTGTGAAGTCCTCTTTGTTTCTAAAGAAATCATTTTGGAGGCAGGTGCAGAATACTGGAAATAGCCGTGAAAAGGCCAACGGTTTGGACTTTACTTTGAGCACAAAGTACCAATTTAAAATCCTTTCTTTTCAAATAATAATAACTTTTTACAATGATAAAAGTGATACAGAGTCTGTGTCTCCAAAAATAAAGCCTGCAGGGCAAATATATGAACTTCTTCCTTGTCCATCAATATGACCTTAGTTCATTCATTCATTTTATATCATTACAAGGTTGTATCGTTTTGATAATTAAATTATATTGTTAAATATCTGCAATCACTAAAAGTTAGCATCCATCAGTATAATTAAATGATTCTTTTCCTTTAAAAAACTAACAGGATAAATGAACGTATTTTCTGGTATTGACCATTTCAGGGGCCAGGTTGTAGTTTAGACTAGACTGTATTCCAACACAATGTTGGAGATCAAATTTTGTGGCTCTGTTTCCTTCTCTGTAAATGGAGCCAACAGGAATTTCAGCTCATGGTCTGTAATGAACATTTGATACCAAAAGGACAATGCTTGGCATAAATTAAGTGGTTCATAAATGATTTTAATATTAACATCATTGCTGACAGAAATGTAACCTAGCATAAGTGCTATGGAAATCAGTATGGAGATTGCCTAAAAGACTTAAAGTAGAAATTCTATCTAACACTTTGTCTTTTTGTGTCCATTGTTTACCCTTTTCTTTTGTTCGTATTTTACCTCACTAAATGAGAGATACCATGCGGTATTCCAGCTTGTGAGACTGGTTTATTTCACTCAACATTATATTTTCCAGGTCCATCCATTTTCCTACAAATTACTCTAGTTTGTCATTCTTTATAGCTGAATAGTATTCCTTTATGTATAGACACCACATTTTGTTTAATCAGCTATCCATTGATGGGTATGCAGGTTGCTTCCAGAATTTCGCTATTACAAATCATGCTGCTAGAAACAAATTGTTGTGCAAGTATCTCTGTAGTATGATGTCTTAAACTCTTCAGGAAAGATACCTAGTAGGGGAACAGCAGGGTCATATGGGATTTCTACTTTTGGACTCTTGAGAAATCGCAATACTGATTTCCATAATGGTTGTACTAGTTTGCATTCCCACCAACAGTGTGGGAGGGTTCCTTTTTCACCACAGCCCAGCCAGCATTTGCTATTAAACAATGGATACAAAAAGACAAAGTGTTAGACATAAGCTAATAGATAAAGGGTTCAAGGGAACAAGAAGAGGGGAAAGGGGGAGGGGAGTGGGAATCAGAGGAATAATTATATCTTAAAAATAAGAACCTAATAACCCAAATTTAAATCAGTGACATGTACGTTAGGTACTATAGTAACTTTATATAGTTGTGACTTACTGCTGTATGTAGGTAGTTGTTTACATTGCTCACTGTCATAAGCAAAAGATACAATTTATTGTGGTCTGTAAGCTTGTGTAATGGCCTGTAAGTTTGTGTAATTTTGGATAAATTTTAATAAAAATCTATTAAAAAAAAGAAATTCTATTCAACTTGGCTATTCCCCTTCTGGGTTTCTTCCTGAAAGAGTTGAACACATCATATTACAGTAATACATGCAGACCTATATTTATAGCAGCACAATTCATAATACCTAAATACTGGAAGAGATCAGCAAGAGCTGAATGGATAAAGGAGTGTGGTATTTACACACCATAGAGGGGTGCTCTGCCATAAAGAAGGACAAACTCAAATTACTGGTAGGAAAATGAGTGCACCTTGAGCCCATAATGTTAAATAAACCAGACACACAAGCTTAAATATTGTATGGTTTCTTTCACATGAGAAACCCAAAATATAAATAAAGAGCAAAATAAAAGATAGTAGGAAGTAGGCAGACAGATTTTTCCAAAATGGGAGGGAGAATAAGTGATGAAGTGAAGGGAAAAGGAGGAGAGACGAAGGGGATGAAAAGAAGAATTAAGATGTGTTATGTGCATGAATCAACTTCCTACAAAGACTATAATCATTATGTGCTGCATACACATACTAATAAAAAATAAAAATTGGAAAAAAAGAATCAATTCCTATTAGGAATACAGTATTGATGTACTATTTTTTTTTTTCTTTTTGGTGTTGGGGATCAAACTCGGATCCTTGTGCTTGCAAGGCAAGCACTTTAACCACTGAGCTAAATCCCCAGCCTGATGTACTATTTTTAACATCAACTTTCTGTGACACACACAGTTTTCACAACTCTTCATAGTCGATGTGGGTCTGCAAACTTTATGTACAGTACGTTCCCTAGTCAGGATTTGACATGAGGCTACTACATTTTGCATAAAAAAGAATCACAAACTATTGCTGTTGTTAAGCTCTATAGCATTTTAAACAACAGAAATAACAAATGAAATATTATTTTCCCTGTGTTTTTTTAAACCATCTTAGTTTGAAGGGGACTTTGCAAATATCACAGCCACTCACATTCTACTCTTATTTGATTGCATCCTCGTCTGATTTTTTGGAACATTATCCATTTCATTCTGGTTTTCAGGTGTCTTTGTTTAGTCCAGTGGACACCATCCTGGCCTCTGGAATCAACCGGCGAATTCAAATCCTGGTCTCTCACTATCAGTGATATGTTTGGAAGAAAATTATTTCCATAAAGCTTGGCCTTGATCCTTTCAAGAGGATAATTACAGAAAGCACTAACATTGTTAATCACTTAGTACAGTGACCGAAATTAGTAAGTGCTCTGTCAGAGTTAACTATTATCACTGTATCTTATTATTTTAATTTCCTCGTATTTTTTTATTAGTACATGTTTGCAATATATAATGAGCTTATTCGTCATCGGGGATTTGTATCTGTACATGATACATCTCAATTCTTTTTTTAAAATCCTTTTCCTCTCCCCTCCCTCCAGCCTGTCTCCCCCTCCTATTTACAAATGCAAATGCAAATTCAAATGCCAATGGGGCCAGGGAAGGGAGGCAAAAAGAAATTAAAAGGGAAAAAAAAAAGAATTGAAGAAAAAATAGAAATAGAGCTTTTATAAGTTTCCTTTTATTTCTATAGCCTTTCTCTTCTCATTAATACTGTATATTTTTATTTTTTTTCCTTTTTTCTATTTAAGCTATGTAGGAGTTTTAGGAGTTATGTATTTTGCAGTCTTGTTTTGTCAAACAAATATGAGACAGCAAGGAGAGAACCAAAGAAACTTACTTTTATCACAGGAGCAAAATTATAACATTGATACTAGAGTTCAGATATTTTCACTAGGAAAAGCCATTTCCAGAGTTACAACATACAGGGGATGGGGGGGTGAAAAAAGGAATTAAGATGTGTTATGTATTTGTACCAACTTCTCACAAGGAATGTAAACATCATGTACTACACACAAGCACGTAACAACAAACTAAAAAAAAAGAGTCACAAAATGCATGTGATTTAGATACTTCTTAATGTGTAGTAGTCTATTACCTGGCACAATCTATCCACTTTTTCAGGGGCCAAATCTATGCATTAAATACATCATGAATATCCAACCTTTTGACTTCTCCTGGCTGCACTGAGGGAGGAGGAATCAGGATGCATATAAAAGACATAATGGCAGTTAATGCACATAAGTATCAAAACTTTCTTCTTTTATCTTTTAACTTATTATTTTATAAAATAACACAAGCCTAAGTTTAATAATTACATAAGATCATTTATATGTCTGCTTCATAATGATACACGCTTGTCTTCATGACAGGCACCCACGCAGATCGGTGGTCGCTGTGTCTCACTTGCCAAGTGGCACAACGACCAGGTGTCTATTTGACTGCTGCGTGGTGGGGAGCTCGGCCAGGCACAGCACACTCTGCTATGCAGCCATCACCATCGCCTCTGCTGTCCCTGCTCTCCAGTGCCATGCAACTGAGTCATGAAATAGATGGCTAAAAGCCACACAAGGTTAGAAGTTTAATATCTTGTGAAGTGCACTGCTAATTGCACAAAGCCACATGAGGACCATAGGTTGGACACACGTACTCCAGAGTTCAGGCTGGATAAGGAGGAGAGTGGACCAGAAAAGGTAGTTGAGTTTGAAAATATGCCATGATCAGTGATGGTGTGATGGTCTCTATGGAGTCAAAATAGTATTGGAACTGAGATATTCCATGGAGTAAGTAGGAGAGACAGTAGGCACTCAGTTGAGATTGGGATTGCCAAAAGAGCCATTTTAAATTTCAAATTTTAGTTACATATTTGTAACTAATATATAAAAACAAAAAGTTGACATTAATAAGGTAATGTCAGATTTTAAGGCGTATACATATTGTAAAATTTAATACCTATTGATCAACTTTTTAAACTTGACTTGAAAGAGCTCTGTATCATCTTCCTAGATATATCTTAACAAATTATCACAAACTGAGTACTTTAAAGAAACAGAAATCCATTTGTTCACAGCTCTGGAAGCTGGAAGTCCTAGACAGGGGTGCCAGCAGGGTTGCTTTCTTTGCAAGGCTCTGCAGGAGGGTCTGATCCATACCTCCCTCCCAGTTCCTGAGCTGTCATTCTGTGGTTGTAGCTACATCTTTCCTATCATGCCTCCCTCTCTACATTGTGTTTTCTCCATGTCTCCTCTGTATCTCTGCATCCAAATCTTGCTCTTTCTTCTTGCAAGCACACCAGCTAGTCTCTTTGGCTAGCACCGACCCAGTAACACCTCACCTTGACTTAATTACATCCATGAACTCCTTGTTTCTTTTTTTTTAAATTTTATTTTAATGGTACATTTAGATGTACATAGTGACTCATCCTAGGGGATTTGTACCTGTACATGATACATCTTGTTGCTTCTTTTTTCCCCCATTCCCCTCCCCTTAACCCCTCCTCCCTCCCGATCTACAAAAGCTTTGTTTCCATTTTTTCCTTCCATTTCTTATTTCTCTTGTCCCTCTGTTCCATGTCCAAATGGGAAATGTAACTTGTATTATTCTCATGATGTCTCAAAAAATTAGTATTAAAATATTCATACAGTTTTCTTTTCCCAATTCTTAATTCTTTCCCCAATTCTGGTCACAAATCAAACTGGAGAAGAACCAAACCAAATTCAATGGTTAGGCTCAATGTTGATCTTATGGGGAAATTTAAAAAATGCTTTTTTACTTTTTTACTTTTTGGCACTGCTGCATGCTCTGAGTTCATGTTGTATATTTCCTGCCCCGGTCCTAGAATCAGCCATTTCTCCATGAAGCCCTGATTCCTATTATTAGAAACTAAGGTCTGGGTGCTAAGTGTGCTCTGGAATTTCATTTTAAGATCCTAAATCCTTACGAACATTTTATAAATTTTAAAATGCTCATGTTTGATTGTTCAGGGTGGAGTGTGTTTTGTTTACGCTGAGCCCTAGGTGAGGATACGATGCTGACTCTAGTACTAGGGCTGGAAGTGCCGGCTGCCACGAGTCTGGTAACAAACTCACGGTCCTGAACACCCTGGTCCTCAGCTGTGCACAGTTCAACAACATTCCTGAAGTCACGTCTAAGAATATCCAATAGCACAAGGTGCAGAGATACTGTTGAATTTGAAGTATAGGAATGAAAATGTCTGAATTTATGTCAAACTGTTAATACATTACAGAGATGCATCATATATAAATATTCTTCCCAGGTTTCTAGAATGTAAAACATTTCAAAGGGATCACTATCATGTGCTTTATAATAGTCACAAGACTAGCTTTTAAAAAACTGATAGGATGCTCAGTGAAGAGTGGATTATAAAAATTTAAATCAGATAAGTCAACAATGTAAATACATAAAATTTCATTCACTCATGTTTGTACTGTAATCTCAGTGAAAATCAGAGTGATGAAGATAATATACTGAATAATGAAGTTTTAAAAGACATATCTCTTCAAAGAAAATCTAAATAAAAATTTTACTTAAATAAATAAAATTATTCTTTTCTGAATTACAGATTCCAGACTCACTAAAACATCCACAACACTGCTCAGTATAATTTCAAAACTGGAAAACAAAGAAAAACATTTAAAATTAAGGTAACAAACATTTTCTTTTTCTAAAAACCAGTTTTGTAGTTGTTATTAGTTTTAATATGAGACATTAATATTACATATTTAAGAATCCAGAGAAAAATGAAATGGTCAGTTTTAAGACAGTGAGTAGGAAAACAGAAATACTTTTGGATAGTAATATATTTTAGTACTGAGTTTAAGAAAAGTTTTATTACGAAATAAGGGCTTACTTTACCAATAAATAGACTTCTGTGCAGTGCCAAAAGAGTGTATTTAAATGACGAGATGAGGTGAGATGGAAAGTGAAGAAAAATACGCTAGAAGGATTGAATGATCAAGCCATTCAAGGAAAGGGGAAATTTTTGATTAATTCCAGATCAAGTTAACAAAAGTAAGGTAAGTGCAGGTGAGGAAATGTGAGCGATTTCAGTTAAGCAGAGTGAAACTGTCAGTCTTAGGATAATCTAATCTGTTATTAATTAGACCAGAGAAGTTCAACTGTACAAAACCAGAAGATTTATTTTCCGTGAAAAATACTAAAGCTTTTTCTAAAGACATCGCTACTGTTTTAAATTCACATATTTCAAGAGTTTAGAAGTTTCTGCTCACATCCATCATGAAATGAATGCACCATTTCATCGAGCAAAATCATTACAAAGCAATAGGTCAACTCACACAGTACACAGCACAAGGATTTCAACATGAAAAAATACTGCAAGTTCAAACCACAAACTGTTTGTGTCTCAGTAATGTCAGAGAGCTTTAGGAGTTGATATGCTAAAATTCAATCTGACATGTATTTACTTGCAGCACTAAGAAACCATAAAAGCAACAAACTGCTCAAAGTTCTGTTTTGAAACATCTGGGGAGTTAGACGTGCTTGGTCAAGTTTTAGACTTTACCATTATTACTGCCCTGCCGCATGCCTACAGCTACCCACAGCGAAAGCCAGAGGACAAGTGACTGCTCCCCCCAGCAATGTGTCCTGGGTATCGTTTACTTAATTCTCAAAGCTTGAACAGAAACCTGGAGGTTCCTGAGACTACCTGAGTGCAAAATCTAGACACAGGCGTGTAACACCAAAACATCTGTAGAAATCACTACACGCAACTTTTCCCTAAAGTCTTCGCAACACTTCTCAGTATAAGAAGCCATTCAATCCCGATGCGCCTTCAGCCTGACTCATGTCTAAGAGCAACTCGATCTCCTCAAACTGTAAAAGGTCCTATAACTGCTTACCTGACTCACAGGCAAATGTCTTGGAGGTTTCGTCATGAAAGATAATCGCCACCGCATGCTTCTTCGTCTCTCGAGGCAGTCTGGTTATATTTTTGATGTTGTGCAGTTCAGTTACCTTACAAGAAAAAAGTATTTTTAACTCAGTACACAGTATATATTTTACACTGTAGTGCTTGAACAAATGATCCAGGTATCACTATCTTAAATCACATTGCAATGCATAATTGTACTAATTTTTAATTAAATACCACAAATAATACAATAAAATATTTAAAATATCTCAATTCTGGTCACGATTTATGCTGTTTGTTGGATTTTGAAATAGTCTAAATATTATATAGAATAGCTCCATGACCTTTACGCTTTTATTAAGATTGTACCCCCAGCGAACAGTATCAACTTGGACAGAAAGAGGATTATCACCAGACATCTGCTGAGTATGGTCTAGATTAACTATCTCGCCTCTCTCCCAGCTTCCACCTGTGAGGTAAGTTCTCAGTGGACTGTAGCCCTGGGGAACTGGCAATGGCGATCTATAATTTTGAATCAGTTAACATAAATAATGGTCTGCTTGTTGGGAAAATGTGCACAGCTCCTCAAATCAAGGTCAACCCATGATTTATAGACTCAGATTTAAAAGTCTTTATTCATCTGGAAATTAATATATGGTTAAAAAATTTGCTTTTAACTCTTTATTGGTGTAACTTCTACTACAACATGTACATCTTTTGTTTTTTCTCACAGGCAACAGAATTGGCCAAATGCTTATTTTTCCAACTACTCTGCAGCACTACACTGTGTAATTCAATTAATAATCTTGTAATAATAATATTTAATTATTAATAACCATGTGTGATTTAAGTTTTTTCTAATTCACTTTGCAACATGATGAATTTTGTTCTTCTAATTTAAAATATGTCCTATTTATGGATCTGTGTTGCTAGCAGGAAGTAGGCAGAAATAGCAGGCATAAAATAGCTTATTAATATCATTTTAGGGCATCCTGTGATGTCATATCTATGGCATTCTATAATAAATTCAATATTTTTGACTGTACTTAATTTTATCTTTTCCAAATCTGTAATTTTCATTGATAATTTTGAAAAGTACTTTGTTAATTAGTATTTTGATAAACACAAGAACTAAATAAATACAAATTTTAACTTTTCTGATAACATAATCTATCTGCATATATATAGATATCTTCACTGATATACATGAAGGGTTGGTTTTAGCCCTGCACTCACACCTCACAAATACCCAAATGAGAGGAAGTTCAATTCTTCATTAAAATTGCATAGTATTTGCACATAACCTACACACATCTTCTCATATAATTTAAATAAACCCTAGATTACTTATAATAGCTAATATAACATATATGCTGTGTAAACAGTTGTCATATTGCTTATGGAATAATGACAAAAAACTTTGTACATATTTGATATACACACAACATTTTAATAGCTTTAATCCATGGTCATTTGTATCTACAGAAGTGGAACCTGTGAATATGGAAAGTCAGAGTCAACTGTGATATATATATATATTTTTTTTCCTGTTCCATATACAAGGGGTTATCAAAACTATGATAAACATTTACATATTAGAAAACCTTCTAACAATAGAAGATGCATGGTCAAGAATGATGGGATGTGTTCAAAGCAGCAGGGGGAGTATTCTGAGAGGGATTAATGGCAATGTGTCTTTTACTGTAATAAATTAAAAAAAAAATTATTTACCACATTTACTGATCACCCCAACTGACAAATATTTAAGGCCATTTCTGTCAAGTAAAAACATTATGGTGTGCTTTCATCTACCTATCCACTGCTCTCACATTGTGTGACTTCCGACTGTTCCCCAAAGTTAAAGTGACCATGAGTGAGGAAAAGTCTGGAATTGATTTGGAATTTGGAGGCTGCCACGACAGCACAAGTAATGACACTTATGAAAAAGGATTTTCAGAACTACTTCAGAAAGTGGTAAGGAGAGAATAGGTGTGCGTGAAGCAAAGGGAAGCATTTTGAGGTGGATTAATGACAATAATATTTTATTACCTTTAACATGCAATGCGGTAAGAATTTAGCAAGCACTCACATTTGTATTTAACATCAGATAGAGTATGCGAATTCGACAGACATCCCCATAAAAAAGCACACAAACAAAAAATCAAAAGCAAAAACAGTAAGATGAAATATTAGCACTTATGAAAATGGGGAAGTGCATATATATCTATGAGAATGGAAACTTTTGCTACAGCATATTCGTCAAGGGAAATCGTTTAATTTATTAGGATTTTTGAGTTAGATCGATCTCTATCTTCATGATTTCCATATTTACAAGTTCGCCTGTGCTAAACTTTGGGATGCCAAATCACATCTTGCACCTTTACAGTTACGTGCGTGTGCAGAAAGGTGAAGTTTCTTGTCTGCAAGGGCCTGCAGTGATGCTTCTGGGATTTTGCAACATGATTGGTCTTCACAATTTCTCATTTGTCACATTACCCAAGTGGAATATTAGGAAAAGGATTTTTAAATTCAGGAACTCATACTTTGTTTTATGTCATATATAATGCCATTATTTAATAATTATGGATGTTTTTGTCTCACAAATAATCATGCGACTGCTTCCAAAAACAGTGTATTTTTTGATGAACTTTTTCTTACTTAATTTGCCAAATACTGGAAAAAGAATGCTAGATTTTCCATGAGTGGTGCATTTTTGTCAATTTTTCTATATATTTCTATTGAACAATCCTCAAATACAATATTGTAATAAATGCCTTAGCCAACACTCAATTTTAATAGATTTAATTTGCTGCACTATATATCTTCTTTTGTATAAAACATAAAGCAATGAAATATACTAACATACTAACACATGCACGCACATGCAAAAATATTAAATTTGCTAGGACCAGACAGACATCTGCACTTCAGCTCCTGTTGTGTAACAGCCTTTTATGTACTGATTCCATGTGAAAAAAAATGGAATGAATGTAAATATTTATCTAAGTTCATGAAACAACTGAAGTTTATTTCTTTCCTATATAAATTCAATTATCTCAAAATTGTTATGAGAAAGAAATCAGTAAAATAAATACTAATTTAAATTTTAACCACTTTGGATAATAATCAAGTTATAAAGTAATTTCTATAGAAGTATTTTGTAAATGATAATGTCTTATAGAAAGGAAAAGTGTTCTCATAAATATTAAATAAGACTTCTAATTTTTCATATTAATGCAAGTCTGTTGACTACTGTCACAAGTGACATAAAAATTGACATTTTAACCATGCGTTTTGGTTTATTTTGTTTCTATCAATTTGGAATCTGTTTGGGACAAAATTTCTTTGATACTGCTAATTTTTAATTGTAAATATACATAAAACAGAGTTGTGCAGTGCATGCTTGTTGATTACACCATTTCAAGTCAACTGATGTTCCAGGACGCAGTCGAAAATGGCTGGCATCACTTCAGGTACAGGCAAGGCACGATTAAAGGGAAACCTGGAACGTGTGTATCAGTCTTCCTTTTTTTTTTTTTTACAAGGATAAAGCTGCCTTTTGGGATCTAGGACTGATAAGTGTTAGAAGTTTGGCAGGATGGGAACTGGAGGAGATCTGGACAGAGATTTCAGCCAAATTGGAATTGCTGACATAATTTGTACCTGTTTCCATTGTATGTGTAATAGCTTCATTACTGGCTGTGGAAGTGACTCCTATTAATATTTAGTACCTAGGATTTTTAGGTACTAAATATTACTAGGAGGATTTTCATCTACACATTAAGTATCATACATATCCTCCCAAAGGTTTTCATAAAACCCCGAGGAGTAGCTACAAGTAACAATCCTATGTGACAGGTAAGGAAGGGGATGAGTAAATAATGTAACCACCCCAACATTATGCAGCTCAGTTAGAGGGATATGCCAGTACCCAATTTGACTTTTATTTCCTGATTTCTTCCATAACCGAGTTTCTAGAGTGGATCTAATCTAAGAAGTGTTCACTCTGACAAAGGTCACAATTTTGACATATTTCACAAACGACGAATGCGTTCACTTTATCACACAGGCTTTAACTGCAGGTGAAGGATATTGCTAATGAGAAAACACCTAATTCCATCCATAAGGCACAGTTGTTAAGAATATCTTAAGTAATAGTAAAGGTGTGGACTCATATCACATATTTTAAATTCTGGCCCTTATTTTTTAAAATGGTACCTTTGTTGTCAGTTAGGGTATGACAGTATATAAGTAGTTAGGATGAGCAATTCATGCCCAGATATATAAATAACGTATCTTACATAAAGTTATGGGCTACAGTTTGGAGAGCTTAATGTTATCTGTCTCCTATCTTTCTAAAATCTTGTAGTAGCTAGACTTCTAACCTTATAGAAGGTAAAACCTATCTCTCAGATTTGCTGTCCACATCAGCCTTTTCTTTATCTGTCACACTGAATTTAGTTCCATCACATTCCTAGGAAAGTGATTTTGATGTATCCTTTATTTACATTTGTTCCTACTTTTTCTTGTAATTATTTTACTTAAGATAATCATGCAAAATTAAAACTAAAAGGCCAGTGATAAATATATTGGACTGAATATAATTGTTTTATATAGTAAGATATGTCTATATGTGTGTGTGCATATATTACCTATATACCTATCTTTTTATCTATCTGAAAATACTCATTCCCATTTATAGAAAAGAAAATATTAAACACCAATATCATAATGTTTTTGAGGATTAATATGCTGGGAAGCAAGATAAGAATACCCTTTTTGAAACACAATTCACGTATTATATTTTAAGCACATTAAAGAATATTCTTAAATAAAACTTAACTCTTGACTTTTTAAATGACTATGTAATTGATTTAAGTGATACTAAAGTCAATTTTTGTAATACACTAAATTGAAATGTTTGGAAAAGATATTATTTTCCAATGCTATTAATTTGACCTAACCAAATGATCTCACCAAAATTTAGTCTAAAAATAATAAACATAAAGCATTGCTTAAAAATTAACATCATAAAGTAAAAATAAAAGTGATAGACTGCTGTATGAGTTACAGTAATATCTAGCTGGACCAAATGGTACTATAAAAATATTTACAGACTTGCTTGAGGCCTTTGCTGAATACTTTTATTTACAAATATAAGAGTACACTAGAACAGATATTGTGGATTCGGTGTTTTTTGTAGTCTCATAACAAAAATCAAAAAAAGGACTAATGGATAGCTAGAAGAATGCAGCAGGCACCAGGGACCATCCAATTTCAGTGCCTTAGGCAACCCAACAGATGATGTGGTTCAAACAGTGTTTGCTCCTCTGTGAAATTTACTGAGAAATGCAGACAGCCTCTCCAAGCAGACACAGTTACTGTTGTTTCAACACCAATACAGTCTTTGCGTTGTTGATCAAAGGTATGATCCCATCACCTCTTTAATTAAAGCAAAAAGAAATGCCAAGAAAGAAAAGCACTGATGAAAAGCATAAAATTCTACTTCAAAATGTTTGAATCATAACAGTTCAGGTGAAGACCTAATATATCTGAATCTCTCATCCTCATTTTTCAGTCTCCATGCTATATGGAATCACTATTCTGTCAGAAGCTGTATGAGAAAAACTACTAAAATAATTTCCATGCTGTTTTATAATAAATATATCTTTATTAATCTAAAACCTACCAATATGAAATAAGAATAATTACCAACATTCACTGAGATTGTGAAGTCCTGGAGTTTTCAATAGCTAAGTCTTGGAAACAACCTAAATGCCCAACAACTGATGAATGGCTAAAAAAGATGTGGTTTTTCTACACAATGGAGTACTACACCACCATTAAAAAGGATAAACTAGAGTCATTTGTATGTAAATGGATGTTCCTGGAGAACATACTATTAAGTGAAATAAATCAGACACTTATTAGTACACATCAAATTGTTTCTCTGATATGAGAAACCATAAGTGTAAATAAGGACAAAGGGGTAGAATAGATATTTTGTTTAAAAAAGAAAAAAGAGAGATAGTATTCAAAAGAGA
>PVJO010014029.1:0-49741 GCA_004026905.1 Hystrix cristata
TACCATCTCACTCCAGAAAGAATAGCTATTATCAAGAAATCAACCAATAACAAGTGCTGGCGGGGCTGCGGGGAAAAAGGAACCCTCCTGCACTGTTGGTGGGAATGTAGACTGGTCCAACCACTGTGGAAATCAGTGTGGAGATTCCTCAGAAAACTACAACTAGAGGTTCCATTTGACCCGGCTATTCCCCTGCTGGTTATCTTCCCATAAGCATCCTTTCTGACCTAAAAAAAAATAGGAAACGCCTTCTGCAGTCAGTGGGCAAAAGCTTGGTATAAATTAGCACATACTATAATGTCATTCAATATAGAGGGAAAGTGTATACTCATGGTGGCACTCTAAAAAATTTTAAAAGCTCAAGTTTTAATGAGCTTTTGTTATGTGCCTGACCACACCCTGTTACATTTATTAGCTGATTTCATCCTCACAACCTTATAATCTGGGTACTATGATCATGATGTGTGTTTTCTAAATGAGAAGACCAAGACAAAGACCTGGAGGTGTTAAATGATCCATCCAGATATAACTGGAAGATATAACTGGAAGCCTTCAAAAGGCAAGGGAATATTTTAAGGATGCTTTAAAATATGAAACAGATTAATGGAGATATTTTCTTTCCCTCAAATATTAGTTTTAAACTATTACAGAAGAAACTCAAAAGGTCCAATCTCATTTGTACTCATGAAAGGCAAAATGATGAAATACCAGTTCATGTCCATCGACCTGGCAAAAGTGAAAATCTGATAACTAGTATTGTTGAAGATGTAATGTAATGAGTATTTCAGAGAGAAATCTGGTAGCATCTAATGACATTGAAGGTCTACATCACCTGCAACCTGCAGTTCCACTCCTTTGCAAGGTGTTCGCTCTCAAAGCATGATCCTAGAACTAGCACCATTAGTGTCACCTGGGAACTTCATACAAACGCAGAATGTCAGGCCTCCCCCAAAACTTAGTCAGTATGCATTTTAACAAGACCCACCAAATGATTTGTGTGTAGTTATTTATGAGAAACTTCTGCATGTAAGAACAGAGAGACATGTACAAAAATGTACAAAGTACAAGTATTGTTTGTAGTAGCAAAACATGGAAACAACCAAAAGTCTTTTCACAAGATAAAAGATAAATTTTGGTACAATGGGATACATCTGTACTGACAAATCAAGTTAGATGTACCAACAACCCAAAAGGGAGGTGCAGAATCACATGTATGAGACACTAAAGTATAAAATGCAAAATAAATTATATTATTTTTGGATAATAAAGCATAAGAATAGCAGCATGGGAATGAGCTCCAAATTCAGAACAGGCTTACCTAGGGAAGAAGGAAAGAAAAGAAATAGGATGCATGAAGCACAGACAGGGGCTTCATATGTGACTTAAATTGAAAGTTTATATGACGGTAATAAAATTTAACAGTGACTGGTGAGTGCATAGTCATTCATATTACTTTTTATGCTTTTCCATATGCTTAAAATAGGCTTAAAACTTTTAAAGATTTAATTTAGGGGGAGAAAAAACCAACAGGAAAATGCCTTTCCCCCTGCACCCTAAACTGTGTATTATCAAGTAGCTACCAGACTTCTGAAGTAATTGCCGTGAATGACCTGGTTTGCCAAATTATATCCAAATCTTTTGGATTAAATATGCCACACTTTGGAAGAACAGGACTGAAACACCTCTAGAGAATATCTGACTGTAGATGTAGGAAATGTAATTTTTGTTATCAGAACAATCAAATGTTAAGGGTATACATTCAAATATATGTGGACCAAAATGAAAATTATATTTGACTCATTATTTTGTGTAAAAGTTTGTGTTTGTTTCTCTAACTATTCTAGACAAAGAGGATAATCTAGAATTAATACTTCAAGTAGTTGTCTTGAGGCTCTTTTCTCAATCCCAAATCCTCAAGCAGCCAGGAGTCTAGTCTGGTTTTCTTGGTCATTTATAATGTAAACAGCATTCAGCCTGACAGTCCTGGAATGGCAGACCACAGGAATTGCCTGCCACTGATGTCTTTTGACGCCCATCAAACTTTTTCCATTTGGAAACCTATTTGGAACTATTTGTGACTCCTTCTGATACACATCTCCCTCCACCAAAACAAAAACAAACCCAAAAGATATTACTTGGATTATCTATTACTTCAGGGACATTTCACATAATTCAGCAGATTAGTCTAGGAAAAGTGGTTTAAAAAAAGAAAAGTGGTTTGATTTATTGGGTTGTTACTGATCAATATTAAGGGGCCATCAAATGCAGAATGCTGCAGTACGGATTCAGTCCTATTAAGCACTTATCAATACCGCTCCCTGCTCCCATCCTCCCCAAGAGGGTCAAGTCTTTGGATTTCATGACCAAAGATGAAGGTGAACAAGGCAAGAACATCTGTGTACAAACTGAGCAGGTATACACATGTGAAGACGCTGAAAGGAGCATGTCAGAATGAATATGGGTAGACAGAGTTCACGAAGTCACCCGGGATCATCATCCTGTCATAAGTTCCCACAGGAAATGAGTTTTAGTTGTTTTGATACAGAAATGAAACCATAATGGGAAGAGAAGTGGGCTTCTATTTACTTATTTTGTGGTGCTGGAGATCGAACCCAGGCTTCACACACACACACATGCGTGCTAAGCTAGTGCTCTACCGCTGAGCTAGACTCTAGCCCAGAAATGAGCTTCTCAACAGAGGTAAAATGAACCTTGAAGATAACATTAACTTTAGATAGAATTTGAAAACCTCCGAATCTCCTTAAATATAAAGAAAGAAAAAATAGGAGAGAGAGGACTATCCCCAAATGACTCAGCCACCTCCTCGCCTCACATATTTATCTAGCTCAGTTCTCAGGTCCATCACTACAGCGATTCTTTTGTAAACTTGCTAACTTTGCTCTGTCCCCTCTTCCTCTGAGCACTTGCCCGCCCCTGCCCGCCCAGCAGCGGAAATCGCCACCTGCCTTCACCATTTGGGAAGTGCTGCAGCGCTCCGCGGAGCTCCTTGATCCCTCTGCAGCACCCTGTACCCTCTCTGCTGTCTCTCCCTGAGGAATGGTCCCCTCCTACTTCACAGAGCAGAGGCCATCAGAGAGGACATTGGTCATGTCATGTGCATCTGAGCCAGCCTTTCACACATGCCGAGTGACCCCAACAGTTGTCCCCTCGCCTTCTGCATCCACAGATCTCCCTGCTGTAAGAAACAAAGGCCAAAAGCTCCCGGTCGCATTTTCCAAAGTCACCCTTATGCTTCCTTTAATGGCCGTTCCTCTCTACATGTTTGTTCCGCTGCACAGCTCCCCTCCATCACCAAATCTCACTGCATCTTCAGCCATTCCACCTTGTCTCCCACCCCTCGTCCCATGGAAACCATCCTTGCTGAGATCGTAGCACAGCAAGGCCTCTTTTCAGGCTGACAACATACCTGCCCCAGCTCCTGACCCTGTGTTTTCTCAGAGTCAGTGAAGGAAAAGATTCTCCTTCCCTGGATTACCAACAAAATTCTTGCTATTTCTCAATGCCTCTAATTAGATCAGTCATGCAGCAGGGAAGTGCTGCCACATCCTCTGATTGGCTTTAGCCCAGGCAGAGTCCTGCTTGAAGGGCTGAGAATGGGAGAAGAGGGAGTTTTCTGTGTGTGTGTGTGTGTGTGTGTGTGTGTGTGTGTGTGTAATCAAGCTTGTGTGTGAAAACTTTCTAATTTTCTAACGGTCATTTGCCATTCTCTTATTCCACCCATCACTTCTGAACATTCATTCCACTTAAATCCTACACACTACTTATGGACACCAGGCCTTGTTCCCAGCCACCCTTGCAGCTAGAGCACAGACATGTGGCTCAGACATTGGCAGTCAGAAACAATGACAAATGATTGGATTGAAAGCTAGTAAAGTAGCTACAGAATCCATTTTGGCAAGGGTGAGTGGGCTAGGCTGATCCAGGTTTGAATGTTGGCAAGAATGAAGGCTTTGACTCAGCTTAAAGTTCATTCGCTTCATTTTACTTCCAAATCAGAAAACAAGCAGTAAAAAGGAGAAGAGTGTGTAGAAATGGCTCCCCACCATCTTCCTGGTGCCTTGTGGAGTTGTACCCAAAGTTTGGAAGTCCAGGAGCCCACAAGAAAGGACTCTGTCAGAGAAGAGATGTTCAACGTTTAACTGAGCATCCTAAATTTTTTCTGGCAACCCTATTTTAATTTCTCCAAGAAAATCACCAAGCTTGATTATACTTGCCTCCATCATATGTATTTAATGTATAGGTTTGTAATAATTTAAAACAATACAAACAAGTACACAAGTAAAAGTGAATGTTCTTGTGATAGTTGAACAACTCTGTGAACAAACTAAAAGTCATTTTATTGGACACTTCAAGAAGGCAAATTGCATGGTATGTGAAATGCACCTCTGCATAGCTGTTTTTTAAAAAGTCAGCACACTGCTGTACAGACATGGCCTTCCTGGCTCTCACCACACCTGAGATGTCTACCTCAAGACTGCCCTGAACACAGGAAACGAAAGAAGTGGTTGTCTTTTTTTTCAGAGAAGGTTTAGAAACAGCTTCACCCATTAACCAAGACTGCAACGAGCGGGGACCACAAAGCATGTTCGTACTTTCAAAAAATGTGCTGTTCAGCTGAGCACACAGAGGAAAATCACAAAGCATATTATTAAGGATCAAAAGGAAAGTCCCAGACAATAAGCTCTTGAACCACTTGAAGTTGACAGATCACTGGTGCCTGGTGTGCGTCAGGGAAGGCTTCATGGCAGATGTGAGCTTTGATTTTCTTTCCAGTCAGAGACACTGGCACGAGCAAAGATGTGCAGGAAAGAGCAACCACATTTGGAGGCGAGGAGGAGGTAGTCAATCCATAGTGGCAGCTTGTCTATGCAGGGCGCAGGGGCAGAGAGGTGGGCAGCGGCCAGTGACAATGTCCTGACATGAGGCCTTCGGCTTCATTGCCATGTAAGCAGTGGGGAGCCACGGCAGAGTCCTGACTATGGTAGCAGTTTCTTAAAGTTTGTCAGAAGTGTGCAGGGTGGATCGCAGGGCAGAGAGTGGGCTGTAACAATGCAGCGGTACCACAAAGTGAGTGGAATTAGGACCCAGACTCCCGTGCTTGAAGAAAGGAAGAAGACTAGAAGGCGTGACGCAGTTCATGGAGCTGAGGGGGAGGGAGGAGTCTGAGAGGACTTTACCTTCCAGCCAGAGCGACTGAGTACGCTCATTACCCTGATTTGATCATTCCAGAGTGTGTAAACATATCAAAACCCCGCACCATGCCTCATAAATACGTACAATGACGTGGCAGTCAAAAACAACACTAACGAGTGTGCTCCCTTCATGCCTGTCCTTCTCCTCACCTTGAAATCTCACCCCGAGGTGATCCCTGCTGGGGGGACCCTTCTTTCACACACAGGCTCCGCGCCTGCCTTGGCCACCTGCGTCCCCGTCGAGTCCTCCTGGGCGCTGGGGTGAAGTTGGAACTACATTTCCCAGAATCCCCTTCTCCACGGGTGCCCTGCGTTCCAGTCAGCCCACCACCGACCGACCCTGCTTGCATCCGCCCGGGGAAGAGGCTCAGAGACCGTCTTCTCTGGGAGCAGTTTCTGCAGACAGGTAGGAGACCACGAGGCTCACAGCGGCCCGTTGCAGCGTGTGGGCGCCTCTCAGTTTGGCTTCTCCAGCCGAGGTCACCCCCTGCGCCGTGACCCCCCGGGTGGACGCTCTTCGTTTTCTGACCAAATCCTCGAGGAAGATCTACCCCCAGCTTTTTAAAGGCTACCTAGTATCCCACTGCACGACCATGTCAGAATTTATTTAGTATCTCCTTTATTGGTAGATATTGCGGTTTTTCTAGAAGTTTCCTTCCATAATGTCAGGATGTACTTTTGTATCACACACTTACACACTCGCACAGTTCTTTCTTCACCAACCTCATCAAGCACATGACTGCTGACTTGTGCTTTTTGTGTTTTTAAGGAACTTTCCATCACGCCACCAATATGTCACATTGTTAGATTCCTGTGACCCCCAGGAAGAGGAGGAGGAGGGAACCTGGAGGCTGCAATGTAACTTTAGACTTAACCACATGCATTTCACCAAATGTAAGCCAGTAGATAACAAGAGGGTCGCCAAACCTTCTCATTTAAAAACTCCAAATTTCTCTGGAGCTCTCGCTTTCCTTCCAAACTCTCTTGGCCACTTGGGGTGGGGACGACTCCTCTCTTCTAGTTAATTCTACCTTGTAAACTCTGTTGCACCATAATAGTTCACAAGAGCTGGCAAAACCAAAATAAACCAAAAACCTTAATGTCTCCAGTTTCCTTTTTTCTTTTACCAGTGTCTGAGGGCTGCTATGACCCAAGCTGGAGAAGTGTCTGCCAAAACCCTCCAACCTCCATCCTCAGAGGAGCAAGAGCCAGCCCCTAGACTGCCTGGCTTCACAGCCTTTATCTTAGCTCCCTGGATGTGTGGCGAATGGTCTTGCCTCTCCCATGTTGCCTTTATCCCGCATTGTGATACCGTCATTGTGAAGCCATGAATTTGCCCCCGCAGAAGTATTCAAATGTGTCTTTTCTGCTTCTGATACTTGATTAAAGCATCGTCACCAACCAACCAATCATCATCATCCTCCTAAAAACCTCTCTTTCTAAACCTCATTTTTTAAACCTTGGAGCTCAGCTCTGACACCATCTACGTCCCCAGTTAAGGCCCAGGCTATATTTCTTTCGACTCTTGTCTTGTTGCTGATAAAATAGTCTTTTCTTGACCTGGCAGAACAACTATTTTTCCAATTTATTTTTTCTCTTGTATCCCTAATTATGCCATGACAAAATGCCACAAACCCCTTTTTTCCAGCTAGTGCAACAGAAGCTCTTTTCCCCCACCTTCTGTCTTTCTGACAGGCCCCCCACCCCCTTCTCCAAAAACATTCTCAGTTCGACAGAGTTCCTAGCTAAACTTTGAAATACTGTCTCTTATGGCAATTTGCTGATGTTTTATAGACAAAATTCTCTTTGTAAACTGAGTGAACAAGTACTGTTTGTAAAATAGAGAACATACCATAACTTCCCTCATAGTTTCAAGGGCTGCACAAACACCACACTGTTGGCATTAGTAAAAGTGTTTGTTACAACATTTAGTAATCAGTTTTATGAGAACAAAGCTACGATCCCAAAGGAGAATGGCATAAAAGTTATAGGCTCTACCTTCTCATTATTTGGTTTTTCAAAACTTAATTTTTTTTCTACTGCTACATGCATTAGCTATTCTTTATCTTTTGAAAGTAGCACTTTATCTCAGCATACCTACCTAATTCTCTTTTATTCATGGGTTTTAGAAAAGAGGAGTTCAAAAGCAAAGTTATTCAACTTGAACTAAAATTTGTAATTAAATTACTAACGCTTGAAGCAGAAGAAAAACCAGTTGGCCTACTGCCATTACCTAATTAAAAAGGTGGAATCAATATTCAAGTGTTTGCTAATTTGATTATTTTAATCAATTACATTTATGGAATTCAGTGATGTCTCAGTCTATAATAATAATAAACATATATAATATATGTGTGTATCATAGAATTTTTTTTTGAGGGGTGCCGGGGATCGAACTCAGGGCCTTGCGCTTGCTGAGCAAACACTCTAACCACTAAGCTAAATCCCCAGCCCTATTATAGAATTTTTTAAAAGAACAGTTTCTCTAATCCTCCAAATCCCACTATAGCCCACACCTTTCTGGGCAGACCTATGAGACCAGCCATGTCCTAGAGGTTGGCACATCTAACACTAGTAATGCATGAAATAACTTTGGGAACTATGTGAACAGTTTTTTATGTCAATAGTTAAATATTCATTTTGTGATATACTAGAAGAAGCATAACTAGCCCATCAAACTCCTGATTTCATGGGTATTATGGTCTAGGATGAAATTTAAAATATAGCTAATGGATGCAAAAGCGAATATCAAGTAAAAACTATGACAAGTGGTACACAATATGTCATAACTACTAATGTGGTAGAAGAGTGACTGAGGTTGAGAAAACCCTGCGCTCTCTCTCTCTCTCTTTCTGTCTCTGCCTGAAACATCAGAGTTGTGTAATATGATGCCTTGATTCTCATCCATCGTTTTCCTGCTCTGTCAAATCGTCAGCCATAGGCATAGCAAGTTAACTTAGTGGCTGGCCTTCCCTGGCCACCTCTTTCCTGCTGAGCTGGCAGTGTGAGTGTGGTTAGGAAGAACTCACTTGCTGGACTGATTGTGATGCATTTGGGTGTCAAAAAAGATCACCAGGCGTTTCTCTGCCCAGTGGTGAATGAGTTGATTTGGGTTTCTTTTGCATTCGAGAAAAGGGAGTGGACCGTAGTGCTTTCTCCTCCAGAGTCCTGGGCAGCTGACTTGATGTCACAGAGCCTGCAGGCCTGGAGGCCTTTCAGCACCAGGCTGGGGCCCCTCTACAGCAAATCTCATGACTCCATGAGACCTTCCCAGTCACTCTTGTGCCAGAAGTCTAGTGTCAGTAATACTGCTTAAGTGGGCAGGTCTTGATCTGTCTTGTTTATTTTATAGGGATTTTATGGGGAAAGCATGCTTAATCTTGCAGAGTTTGGTTTAATCAAATTAATGAGTCATTTATTGATTGATTTGTATTTTTTCCTAGCAAGGGCATAAGATGACTTACAATAATACATATAATAAGATTTTAGACTAGTGGATGAGAGGACAGGGGCAAAAGGAAAACAAGAACAGGAGAGATAAAATGGTACTGTGAATGGTAACTGTACCCAAAGGGTATAGCTCACAGGCTCTGTGTTTGCTGGCAGAGTTGCCTCTCAGCTCTTTTTTTCTTTCTCAATTTTTATTTTTTTATTAGTACGTTTGTAGCACCTAATGACCACACTCCTTGTGGGGCATTGGTGTATGTATGTAACACATATTAATTCCTTTTTCATTCCCTTCCCCTCCCCTCTCTCCCACCCTCACCTCATTTCTTGGTCCCCTTTCCATTTGCAAAAGGTCTGTCTCCCTACTTCTTATTATCCATCATTTATTTTGCTCTTTGGCTGTGTTTTAGGTTTCTCATATAAGAGAAACAATCTGATATTTAAGTTTGTGTATATAATTTATTTCACTTAACATTATGGTCTCAAGGTTCTACCATTTTCCTTCAAACGACTCATTTATTCTTCTTTATAGCAGAGTAATACTCCATTGTGTTTAGATACAACATTTTCTTTGTCCATTCATGTGTTGATAGACATATAGGCCTCTTCCAATATTTAGCTGTTATGAATTGCACTACTATAAACATGGGTATGCATGTATCACTATAATATGACATCTCTTTTTTTTGCCAGGGATTGAAGTCAGGGCCTTGTGCTTGGTAGACAAGCACTCTAACCATTGAGCTAAATCCCCAACCCCCTAATATGATATCTTTAACTCTTCGGGGACAGTACTATGAGGGGAACAGTTGGGTCAAATGGAATTTCTCGTTTTAGTTTTTTTGAGGAATCTCCATATTGATTTCCATAGTGGTTGTTCTAGTTTACATTCCCAACAACAATGGGAAAGCCTTTTTCCTGCAGCTCTGCCAGCATTTGTTATTATTTGATTTCTTGATGATAGCCATTCTCTCTAGAGTAAGATGGAATCTCAGTGTTGTTTTAATTTGTCTTTCTCTAATGGCCAGAGATGTTGAACATTTATTTATGTATAAGTATTCATATTTCTGAGAAGTGTGTGTTCATTTTCAGTTGCCCATTTTTGATTGGGTCTTTTATTTGGGGAGTATGTCTATAATTTTGTTGTTGTTGTTTTTCTCCGTATACTGTATTCTAGATAGTAAACCTCTGAGGAATAGCTGACACATTTTTTTTTCCCATTCTGTAGGTTGTCTCTTCACTCTGCTGATTGCTTCTTTTGCTGTACAGAAACTTTAATTTGATATGATCCCATTTGTTGATTCTTGGTATTATTTCTTGTGACATTAAGGTTCTGTTCAGAAAGTCCTTGCCTATACCTATGTCTTCGAGAGTTTTACCTATTTTATCTTCTAGCAAATTTTTTCTGTTTTAACATTTAGATCTTAGATCTATTTTGATTTTAGTTTAGTACATGGTGAGAGATATGGGTCTACAGTCAGTCTTCTGCATCTGGATAGCCAGTTTTCCCAGCACCTTTTATGAAAGAGGCTGTCTTTCCTCTGATGAAAGTATTTGGCCTCTTTCAAATTTCAGATAGCTGAATGTGCCCGGGGTTTTTTCTACACCCTCTATTCTGTTCCACTGATCCACGTATCTGTTTCTTGCCAATATCATTCTGTTTTTATCACTGTAGCTTTTTCCTACAGAATTGTGATGCCTCCTGCTCTTGTGGCCCAAGATTCTTTTTGCTATTCTGGGTCTCTTCTGATTCCATATGAATTTTAGGATGGTTTTCTCTGGTTCTGTGAGAAATGCTATTGGTATTTTGATAGAGAGTGTA
This sequence comes from Hystrix cristata, assembly GCA_004026905.1. Classification (NCBI taxonomy): domain Eukaryota; kingdom Metazoa; phylum Chordata; class Mammalia; order Rodentia; family Hystricidae; genus Hystrix; species Hystrix cristata. Next base: position 10,483 of record PVJO010014029.1, read on the forward strand.
TTAAATCTGTATATCAAGTTTGGAAGTATGGCCATTTTGACAATATTAGCTCTCCTGATCCAGGAATAGAGGATATCTTTCTGTTTTCTGATGTCCCCTTTGATTTCCTTTTTTAGAGTACTATAGTTTTCATTGTAGAGGTCTTTCATTTTCTTAATTAGGTTAATTCCTAAGTATTTAATATTTCTTGATGCTATTATGAATTATACTGTTTACCTACTTTCTTGTAGAAAGAGTTCATTATTAGTGTGCAAGAACAATATTGATTTTTGAGTGTTGACTTTGTATCCTGCTATACTACTGAATTTGGTTATTAATTCTAAGCATCTCCGGGTGGAATTTTTTTGGTCTTCTAGGTAGTGAATCATGTGGTTTGCAAGGAATGATAATTTCACTTCTTCCTTTCCTCTGCATTCCCTTTTATTTATTTATTTTTCTCTTGCCTGATTGGTCTGGCTAATGTTTTGAAAACTCTATTGAACAATGATGCTACACTGAACAATGGAACATCCTTGTCTCATTCCTGATATTAGAAGGAAAGCTTTCAGCTTTTGGCCATTTGTAGGATGTTGACTGCAGGTTTTTCATAGATGGATTTTATCAGATTGAGATAAAGTGTTTCTATGCTTATTTTCTTTGGGTTTTTTTTTTTGTATCATGAATGGATATTGGATTTTGTCAAAGACTTTTTCTACATTAGTTGAGATGATCATGTGATTTTTGACCTGGCTTTTGTTTATGAGATGTATTACACTTGTTGATTTGCATGTGGTAGACCATCCTTGCAGCCCTGGGATAAATCCCACTTGGTCATGATGTGTCATCTTTTCGATGATGTGTTGCATTCTATTTGCCAGTATCTTGTTGAAAGTTTTTGTATCTATGTTCATGAAAGAGATTGGCCTATTGTTCTGTTTTTGGTTGGGTCCTTTTCTGATTTTGGAATCAGGGTAATGCTAGCTTCCAAGAATGACTTTGGAAGTACTCCTTCCCTTTCAAGTTCATTAAAGAGTTTGAGGAGTATTGGCATTAGATCTTCCCTGAAGTTCTTGTAGAATTCAGCAGTGAATCTGCAAGGACTTAGTCTTTTCTTAATTGGTAGATTTTTTAAATTAGTATTAATGCTTCCATTTCTTTGTCTGTTATTGGTTTGTTCAGGGTTTTTATTTCTTCCATGTTCGGTTTTGGTAGTTTATATGTATCAAGGAATTTATCCATTACTTCTAGATTCTCCAATTTATTAGAGCACAGGATCTCAAAGTAGTTACTAATAATCTGCTGAATTTTGGCAGTATCCGTTGTGATTTTTCCCTTCTTAATTTCTAATTCCATTGATTTGGATGTTTTCTTTCCCTTTTTTGGAAATATTAGTTAGGGGTTTGTCTATTTTGTTTATTCTTTCAAAGAACCAGCTTTTCAATCATTGATTCCTTGTACTGTTTTTTAGTCTCGATTTTATTAATTTCTGCTCTCATCTTTATAATTTTCTTCCTTGTACTGGTTTTGAGACGGGGACTTGGCTTTGGGTTAGAGTTGTTCTTGGTTCTTTTAGGACTTTGAGGTATACCATTAGCTAGAACCCTGACTTCAAGAAGTCCAGGAAATGTAATTTTTAGCTTTCTGGACTCTGCAATGCTGGAAGGCACTTTAGGAGGGAGTTGGGGTAGATGTTCAGTGAGCCAACCCCAACCTCATCACACAAGTTTGGGAACAAAAATCAAGAATTCCATTTTGAACATGGAAAATTTAAAGTGTCATCCAGATAAGCAAGTAGATATATATAGTAGGAAGGAAAACAAAATGCAACACAATATAATGGTAAGAGCACAGAGTCTGGAACGAGTCTGCTTGGGTTTGTATTGTAGCTACATCATTTATTAGCTGTGTGACACTGGACAAGTTGCTTAACCTCCCTGTGCCTCAGTTTCATCTCCTGTAAAATGGGAATAATAACATTCTTTACCAAAGTAGAGTTACTATGAGGGATTAAAGGGATTAATGTTTGTAAAGTGATTTTTAAAACAGTGCCTAGCACAAAATATGTACTCTGTATGTGTTTGCTAGGATGATAATAATAATAGATAGTTTGATATTTAATTAATACAGTAAATAAACATACACAAACACTGCTCATTTTATTTTGCTCCTCTGGTTGTTACTGCTATTGTTATTTATGTGTCTGAAGTTTGAGAAGAAAGACCAGGCTAGTGATACACATTTGGGAGTCATGACTGCCACGGTCTTTTAAAACCACGAACTGAATGAGTTCCCCTGAGAGCGCACGTTCAGTGTCATCCAGAGGTGAGAGGCAGGAGGAGAACCAGCAAGGAGACACAGAAGGAGGGACCAGGAGATTGTGGGCCCTGGAATCCCAGAAAAGACTGTTTCAGAGAAGCAGGTGATCAGCTGTCTAATGGAGAGACAAGGTGAAAACCGAGAATGGATTGTGAGATTTGGCACCATGGAGGGCGTGGTGATTATGACATGGCTGTCTAGTGGGATGGTGGGATAGAAAGCCCGACAGAAATGGTTTCAAATGAGAGTAGGGAGGAGATGTGGAGGCGGCTAGTGTGGACATTGTTTTGATGAGCTGGACAGTAAGGAGCTAGCCCACAAGAAAAGAAGAACCTCAGTCATGTAACTACAAGGAACTGAATTCTGGTAGCAACCTCACGAAAGTGAAGATGAGCCTGAAATCTGGAAAGAACACGGTGCAGCTGACACCTTAGCAAGCCCGTATGACCTGAGCAGAGGACCCCGCTGGGCTGTGTTCGGACTCCTGACCTTGGAGACAGTGAGATAGTGAAGTCGTGGTCTAAGTATAAAGTAATACTGGGGAATTACTAACTTCATTTTGTGTGTGTGTATTATTGGAAGTTGAGCTTAGAACTTTCACCCTGAGCTTCATCCCTAGCCCTTTTTTTATTTTTTGTTTTGAGACGGGCACTTGCAAAGTTGTCCAGGCTGGACTCAAACTTGTGATCCTCCCTCTTCAGCCTCCCAATGTGCTGGGATTACAAATGTGTGCCATCACACCTTGCTATGTTTTTGTTGTTTTTTTTTTTTTGTAATGTGCTGAAGCATTCAGGAGGTGTCTAGGATTTGTTTAAAAATAACAACAAAGAAATGAAACATATATGAACAAAATAAGACCAAATGTTAGTAATTATTAAATCAAGATGGTGGATAAACAGGGAATTGCTGTACAATTTTTATGTATGATTGAAATTTTTGTTAATAAAATGTAAATATACACATGTAGATGTGTATGTGTAGAGAGAGAAGTCTTAATGCTTCCTCCTCCTCTTCCTTCTCCTCCTTGCTGTTGTTTCCCAACTGCCCTTTTACTCTGTCTCGTTTACAAGTATGTCCCCTTTTGGCCTGCTGTCTTTCCAAAGGCTAAGCCTGTTAAAGCATATTTTTATAATAGTCTCCTTTTAAAAGTTGGGTTAAGCCTCTAAGCTGCAGCCCTGTGTGTCTTGGAATTGGTGTGAACTGACCCGGAAGAACAGCCTCCTCCTCCCAGGAGGGATGGTCGAGCCCCCAAGCAGGCATGTCATTGCACAATGGCCCTCATTGGAGCAGGGTGCCTTTCAGGGCCTGCTGTACCCTCCTGGTGCCAGCCCCAGCTGTCCTTCTCACCATTCTGAGCTCTCCTCCACCACCTCGGCGCAGCAGTAATTCTTTCTTGGAACCCCATTCCGTCGGCAGATGCCACGTGTTCAGCTCGGGCCCCATCTGACAGCTGTGGCCCCTGGCCCAGCCCCACAGGCGGGCAGTGTTCCCCTTCACAGCCTCTGCTGTGCTCCTGCCAGAAAAGTCTACTTCCTTTACCATCCTTTTTTTTCACGGTGTCACTTTTTTTGGCCTTGCGTGTCATGCCAATTCCTTGCACACTTGATGAAAGGATTCGGGGGCAGAGAGCTTGAATCAATGGGGTCTTTTTAGTTTTGAACATCAGTAAACAGCACAAATCAGTTCAATGAGTTCAGTCCCCTCAGTTATTCTCGTGCTTACTGCGGCCTCTGCCCAGCATTAAACCCCACTGAAAATGCCTCTTGTTATTGCTGGCTAATGAAGAATGTTGCTCTTTTTTCTTAGTTTGAACTCACTCCAAAGTGTTGGCCTGAAAGATCAGTTTAACATTGGAGAGCCTCGAATGCAAAAAATCTTTAACTTTCCCCTTTAAACAGTTCACTGGTGTTGTTCTACTTGCTTTCTCTTCCCCTCATTTTATTCTACCCATGGACAGTATTTTGGTCTGGTTGATAGTGCAAAATGCAGTCTTTTACTTTCAAGATTTAGAAAGACACACCACCAAAGTCTTTTCCACTGATTAAAAGGTTCAGGTCATCAGAATGGCTCCCTTTGACTTCTTTTTGCCATTCTCAATACCCAGGTCCCAGAAGGACAGTGCAAGGTATTTTTAGTGGCACTAGTAAAGAACATGGACCTCCTGGCTTGTTAAACTTAAATAGTCAGTGGTATATTAATTTCTTGAGAAATAAAAGCACCAGAAAAATATTCTTTAAAAAACATTTCTAGGTAAATGGATGCACCTTGAGACCATACTCTTAAGTGAAATAAATTGGATACACAAGAGTAAATATCGCCTTGTTTCTCTGGTGTGAGAAACTGAACGTGTAAATAAGGACCAAAATGTATAATAGATACAGTGAAATAGAAATAAAATGTTCAATTGGGAAAGGGGACTAGGGAGAGAGGAAAGGGAAAAGAAGCAAGAGAAAAGAAAAAAATGGAAACAAAGCTTGTTTAAATAAGGAGAGAAGAGGGTTGAAGGGAGGGGAAGAGAAGGGGAAAAAAAGAAGAATCAAGATATATCATGCATATGTACAAATTCCCTATGATGAATGTAATCGTTATGTATATCTAAAATGTACCAATTAAGTCCTTAGCTATTTCAAAATGTATACCTGGTAAAATGCTAAAAATGCTATAAAAAGGGGGTGGGGTGGGGTAGATGAATAGGATGGATGAGGAAGGGGAATATGGGATACTTCTTTTGCGTTTAGCTCTCAGATTAGTGTTCTTGTGATAGGTTTGTTTTGTTTTTAAATAAACTTCAGAAGATTGTTTCTAAAAAAATTTTTTTTAAAACCGAAACATATGAAAGAGCTAAAAATATATTTTAGTGGTAGAACTCTTGCCCAGCATGCATGAGGCCCTGAGTTCCAGCCATAGCATAGGGGGAAAAAATACTTGGGGTAAAAAAATCTATATATTATCCCTTCATACTTAACAAAAAAGACTAAACTTTCTTCTCATTCAAAATACCAAGAGCATAAGTTAAGTGTGCAGGTGATGTGGCTGTAGATACTGCTAACGCCTGGTGAAACTCTTAGTACAGGAAGAGGGTTCAGTGGTAGATTCTGGAAGCAGACAGCAGGTGTTCAAATCCCAGTTGCCGTACTAACTAGCTGTGTGATCTTGGTCTAATTGTTCTCTGTGCCTTAGTCTCCTCATCTGTAAAATCAGAATTCCTAACCTGGAGTGTTGTTGTGAGCATATGAAATGCTGACATTACTATCCAGCACTGGAAAAGCAGTCACCGTCCTCATTAGAACAGGGCTGAAGATGTAGCTCAGTGCTGGAGCTAGGATGGAAGAGGCTTGGAATTCATCCTAACAGTGAAAAAAAAAAAAAAGATTATAATGAGGCAATCGAAAGGTTCCTGTCACCTACACTGTCTAGGTTTGTGTAAGTCCACTGTGATGCTCCCATAAGGAAGAAATGACCTAATAACACATATTTCAAGATAAGTCTTGTCATTGAGCAATACATGACTGCCCATCCCTCTTTCGGCAGAGGAAAATACCACCCCCAGCGGACTTCCCCTCATGGCATTAGCCAGAAACGGGTAACAAGCCCCTTTAGACCAGGGGCTGGACCCCTTCCTTTGAGAACCAGACGTCTGTACCAGAACTCCCGCAGCAGGAGAGAATGAGGAAGGGAGGACAGCTGTGGGGTGGGCAGTGAAGCATCTGCCCCAACGCTAATGGGCTGATTGTTGACTTTGGAAAAGCAGCCTAGAAATCTGAACCTTTTTTTAATGCGTAGAACCAAGTAGTAGTTTAGTTCTAATCTTTCCTAATAAGAATAATTCATTTTAAAAGAAAATAACTTTTCCAAATAGTTTCAAATGTCTTTCAAATTGTAGAAGCACAAAATTTAGCTGAGTAACTTTCCTAAGTCCTGCTTGACCCTTTCTAAGGAAAGGTTAGCTTCCACAGCGGGGACCCCCAACTGCTGGAAGAGTCACCTGGCGCAGGGTCGTGAGTTGAGTCGTATCCCACCGGCCTCGCCTAGTCGCAGCTCTTCTTAGATTCTTCCTGATTGGCTTGTCAGAATCAGCAGAGCGATCCCGTGCAGCGGTTACACAAGCAGTCAAACAGAACTATGGTGATGGTGTAGAGCCAAAGTACATACAGAGCATAAGAAAGAAAGGCTGGGACGTGAACTCACAGGTTCTGAGGAGACTGAGAGCCAGCGCTCGGCACGTGACCTGGACCTCATGAGTCAGAGCCCGTGAGCGTGCCCCGGCAAACAGCTCCTTTGATTCTGTGCACTCCCGTGTGGCGTGTCCTGTTGGTGAACCTGTACGTGCTTGACTCTGCCGGTGGGCAAAGGAGGGCAGGATCAAATAAGGACTAATAAGGAAAGCAATGTAACTTCTGAAAGTAGCAGTCTTGAAATGCCCACTTTGTACAGAGGGTTTTTGTTTGGTTTTGCTTTTCGTTATGGGGTCTTGCTATGTAGCCAGGATAGCCATGAGCTTGTGGCAGTCCTCCTGCCTCAGCCTCCTGAGTGCTGGGACTATAGGCATGCGCCACCATGCCTGGCCAGAAGAGTTCTGATATAATGGTTTTTATATTCTATTTAAAAATTTGGTTGCTTAGGGGCTGGTGGTACAGCTCAGCAGCAGGGCACTTGCCTAGCATGCACGAGGTGTTGGGTTTGATCCCTTTCACTACAGGAACATAAAATAAAATTTGGTTGCTCTACTTGTTCCATGCCAGTGTTTCTCAGCTTTTTACCCCTGTATGTCACTTTAGTGGGCTCTGTCCCCACCCTCTTGCCCTGTCCTGCCCTGTTCTAACCATCTCACCTGCTGTAAGACACAGGCATGGACACCAGAGGACTCAGTCCACAGTCCTCCTCCAGAGCAACTTGGAGCAAGTAGGGCAAGTCGTGAGAAATAGCGGATTTATATGGGACAAATAAAACAGTTTTTTACAAAGACAGTTACTTTGGCCAATCAGGTACATAGCTCTGATTCTGTAAATGTTTTCTAATGTCAGAAAATGGTGAAAAGTTGCTCAGAACGAAAGCAAAACATACCTAAATTGTTAAACTTTAAACTTCAACTATTGCTACGAACCCTAGTCAATCCAGACTTCTCCCAAAAATTTAAATATAGCTGTGAGGTGCTTTTTGCTTCAGTCAAACATGGTACTTTTGATGATCTCTTATTAGTATCTGCCTCCCCAGCACACACACACACACACACACACACACACACACACACACACGCTAGTTTTTCCATTCTGTGGAGAGTAGGTATAAAGGCAGGCAAACAAGAGAATTTCTGTCAGCTTCCAGCCATCACCTCTTTTCCACCCTCGTCAGTCGGTCTCTGAGAGGAATGAGGGTGAGGCCCGTGACGCTGGGCCTGGAATCCAGCTCTGCTCAGAGATCTCAGGTCTGGAACACCATCCAGTTCCATTTGGCACAGCTAGGCGCCCTCTTCACTGAACTGGGTTTCTTTTGCCTCATTTCCTTAGCCTTTACTTAGAAGTATTGAGCAAAATTCTCATTTTATTTTCAGTCTTTCTATATGAAGGATTAATGAAAATGTACTACTTAGCTATAAAGATCTATCACCTTAGGTTCAAATGATTATTAAAACAAAAGTGCTTAAATGTGCAAGAAAGTTATTGTCTTGGCCTAGCAAACTAAGACAACGCAGAAAGGGGGGGGCAAGGTGGAACCCTTCTGGAATGCAACCTCTTATAAAAACCTATTGCTCAGGAGTGGGGATTTAGCTCAGTGGTTAAAGTGCTTGCCTACCAAGCACAAGGCCCTGAGTTCGATCCCCAGTACAAAAAAAAAAAAAAAAAAAAAAAAAACCTATTGCTAAAAGAAAGAGTATGTTGTTACATATTTGAGCTGAGTTATGTACATTTACATTTATGTAAATATTTTCTATGAAATCACGTTTTAAACATTTTTCAGAATTTTCACATATGTAATGAAATCAGAATAAACTTTCTGCTTTTTTTTTTTTTTTTGGTGTTGGGGATCGAACTCAGGGCCTTGTGCTTACAAGGCAAGTTCTCTAACCACTGAGCTAAATCACCAGCCCGACTTTCTGCTTTCTAATGTGCATGAAACTATCTTATAAACAGGAATTGAAATGTGCCTTTTATTGACATAAGTTTCTAAATTTCAGTCAACAGGCTGTCCTAGACCTAGAATCTATTCTGTGCCTTGTCCTGTGCTAAGCGTTGAAGGTACTTTGTTTAAATTCTATCATTTTTTATTTATTTATTTATTTATTTATTTATTGGTGCTGGGGATTGAACTCATGGCCTTGTGCTTGCAGGGCAAGCACTCTAACCACTGAGCTAAATCCCCAGCCCTATCATTTTTAATTTAATGAATAAAAAATGTTCAAAAGTTACTGGAATTTAAAAAAAAAAAAAAAAAGTTACTGGAAGGATGTTGGGGATTTAGCTCAAGTGGTTGAGCACTTGCCTCACAAGCAGAAGGCCCTAAGTTCAACCCCCAGCACCCCCACCAAAAAAAAGTTATTGGAAGATGTGATGTACTTTAAAGGAAGTAATATTGCTTATGTAGTACTCCTGCCCAAAAGGTACCTAAATCTAAACATCACACAACTCCAAAATGAGGAACATTCTATGAAAAATTGACTTTTTAAAATACTGTGTCATGAGAGATAAAGTAGGCTGAGGGAATATTCCAGATTAAAGGAGATGAAATGGACATAACTAAATATAATTCAAGATCCTCAAAGTGGGAGGGAGGGCTTCTCTAAAAGATGTTATTAGGATAATTGGCAAAATTGAATAATTGTTATTGTAATGGTGTTAAATTTTCTGATTTTGATCATTACAATGTACTAATGTTAGGAAAATGTCCTTGATCTTAGCAGCTAAACAATATAAAGGTAACCAGGCATGGTGGCACACACCTGTAATCCCAGCACTTTGAGAAGTCAAGGCAGGAGGATGGAGAGTTCAAACCCAACCAGGGAAATTTAGCAAGACTCTTTATCAAAATAGAAAATAAGAATAGGGCTGGGAATGTAACTCAGTGTAAATACTCTGGGTTTAATCCCCAATTCTAAAAAAAAAAAAAAAGAAAGAAAGAAAAAACAAAGATAAAGGACCATGATGTCTACAACTTACAGTTTACTTTTAAAAAGCATATAATAACAGCATGCATGAGCCTATATACATGTGTATGTAAACCAGATATCATGCATATGTGGCCAAATAAAGTATTAAAATTGGTGAATCTGGGTAAAGAGTCCATGAGAGTTCTTGTACTATTCTTTAACTCTTCTGTATGTCTAAAATTATTTCAAAACAAGATTGAAATATTTTGAAGTTATGGGTACATATCCTGAAATCAGTTGTCCGAGAGATTTTACTCTAGACCGACTCTGAAATATTATCTTGAGCAAGGCACTGATGACTAAGATGAGATCAAAAGTTTTACCACCGAGTTTTGCAAGATTTATTTCCACTTTGAAAAGAATGCTGGAGACGAACAGTCGAGTGTGGGAAGTGGTCATTAAATCCATTATGTGTAATGGGAGCTCCGCCCCTGTGTTTCCTCTTTTTATCTCTACTCCTGGAAAATCAGTCAGGTAAAGAAATACCAGATGTGCATGAAAACCTCTTCCCTATTGTCCTTGCTTTCCACACAGATCAGCCTGTACTCTGGCCTCTCCAGGCCCCCTCACAGCTTGCAGGCCTGGGCTGCCCTCCATCCTCAACACTCCTCTCCCAGTCTCCCACAGTTTTCTGCTCAGAGCATCCCAAGCCAGAGGCCCTCAGGAAGCCTTTCCTGTCCCTCCGGAACTGTGCTGCCCCAAGACAGTAGACTCTAACACAGCCGGCTGTCAAGCGTCTGCAGAGTACTGGTCTCAGCTGGCATATGCTGAAACACACACTGGATTACAAAGGTTTTGTGTGAAAAAAAAAAAAGGAGTGGAAATATGTCATTAATAACGTTGTAGGTTGATGACCCACTGAAATAACATTTCAGATATGTTGAGTTAAACAAAGAACATTTTCAAATCACTTTAACTGTTTCTTTTTACTTATTAAACGTAGCTACTAGGAACATTAATTGACACACGTGGCTCACATTATGCTTATGCTGGACAGCACTACCCAGATGGGACTGAACAGCCTCTTCCTTTGTCCCTGGCTGACATCTAACAGAGCATCCACCTGTGCTTCCTCACCTGGCTGGTGCCTCCTACAAGCTGTAGGGCCCTAAAGCCAGGAGCCATATTCTCCTTAGTGCTTCAGTTTTTAGCATCACACCTGCCATTCCTGATGAAGGGTGTTAATTGAATTAATCCTTAATGATCATTCTTTTTTATCTAGGTGAAAGTCCCATAACAGTATTAACCAAAGCGAACAGTTCAGTGGCATCTTGTACATTCACCGCGATATGCAATCATCACCTCTATCTAGTTCCCCAAATATTTTCGTCACTCCAAAATAATTCCTAACATTCCACATTCCCTCTATACTGCCCCTGGCAACCACCCAATCACCAGTCTGTTTTCTACTTTCCTAGATTTTCCTGTTCTGAATATTTCTTGTGAATAGGATGATACAACATAAGACCCTTTTTTGAGACAGAATCTCGCTATGTAGTTCAGGCTGGCCTCGAATTCACTAGGTAGCCCAGACTGGCCTCAAACTCGGCAATCCTCCTGTCTCGGCCTCCTGAGTGTTGGGATTACAGGTGTGTGCCACCACACCTGGGTTCTAACATATGACCTTTTGTATCTGCTTTCTTTTTGAGGTTTATGCACATGTTATGCATATTTCATTCCTTGTTAAGAATGTTTCTTCTTCTATTTATATTGTTTCTTCTCACCTGGAATGCCCTCTCTGTCTTTTTTGCACTTAGACAATTTAACTCATCATTTAAGAATAAAGTCAAGTCACCCTTGCTGCATAAATTTGTTTCCCCCATCTTCTTTAGATCCCTACAGTTCTACCTACATATCTTAATTTAAATTCTGTATACCATTAAAAATAATCCAGCAGATAATGGTATGGGGAGAGGGATTGGATGAATCAGGATCAGTGATATACTCCCTCTCCCCACACCATTATCTGCAGGTATAATGAACATGGAGGTTCATTATTTATCTCCCTATATGTGTTTATGTTGGGAACTTTCCACAATAGAAATTCAAATATCTTGTACTGTTCCCTGTTTTACAGGTTAATGCCTTTTCCTCCCAAAGAGATCCGATGCACCTGTAATTTTTGTTCGTGCCCTGGTAGGTGATGACCGTTATAGGAAGGGAAACCTCCACCAGTGCTTGTTGAATTCAATTCTATCTGGTGTGGGAAAAATTCCATTGAGAAAAAAGTTGGATTTAGGTTTGAGAATAAGGATCTAAGGTATATTCTATCCCTAGTTTCCTAACATTCCTCCCACAGCCAACTTCTTTTTTTATTTCTGGTCTAGCTGTCTTTTGCGTTCTTATCAGGTATCTCCAATAAATGGGTTCAGTTCCACTGCTCCAGGGCTCTGAGAGATTTCTGGATAATCCCCAATTATAAAACTGAAAGCCAACACTGTATTGCTCTTCCTATTGCCTACCCCTTCTTTCTCTCACCATTCTGCTTCTCGCTGTGTCCAACTGTTCTCCAGGTACTGAAGGTAGAAAAGCAAAGAGCGCATTCGCCATTGCTTCCAGAGCTGCACAGTGCAGATAGGATGTACAGTGGCAGAGCACTCGCCTACCACAGCAGGCCCAGGTATCATCCCCAGCACCACAAAATAAACAAAACCCACACACCAAAAAGGCACTGTGCCTTACTGTCTTTCTACATTTATAATTCAGAGAAGGCACTCAGAACAAAACTAGCATTTAAATAGAGTTTGATCTACATTGTTCTACAACTACTGCTCCAATTTCACATGGTCAGGAGCTCCATGAGAAGACACGTTTTTAAAAAAAAAAAAAATGTTTGCAGCAGCAGTCTGGTGTCTGATTCCTGCAGGCTGAAACCACAGCAAAGGTGACTAAAAAGGATGCACTAACTTTTGTGGCCCATTTTCACTTCTTTTCCTTTGGTGGGAAAGCAATTTCAAAGCTTAGTAAAGCTTGGAAACAAGGGACTTTGGTTACCCATTGATGCAGAGAGCACCCAGACAGGAGAGACGGAAGAGCTAGACGTGAAATGGAAGTCTCTGAGTCATTTGCTGAGGCTTAAATCTGAAAACCGTGACTCTGATTATGACATGTTGAAAGGCCCCGTTAGAGCAAGGTAGTCACATGGGCTGTCTCTCACTTTGAAGTGATCGCTTTATCTCGAGTCTGTTCTTGCCTTTCCACTCTGCCAAATATTCAAGGCTTAGTTTCAGCAGGTCTGTCCCTTTTGGGAAGTACTTTCCTTCCTTATTCCCATCACCCACTTTTCTTCACAAGTAGAATTCTCTGCCAAGTCACCTACTATGTAACTGCTAGGCAGGAAAATGGCCCCTCAAAGATGTGTACACTATAACCCTGGACCTGTCAGTATGTTGTAGGGTAGGGGAGGAAAGAAGGGTGTAGGAATAGAAGTGTCAAGACATGATGGTTCTAGATCATCCAGGGAGGCGCAGTGTAATCACAAGCATCTTGTAAGTAAACGAGGGAGACAAGAGAATGGGTCTTGAGGGATGAGATATGAGAAACGCTCCATCAACCATTGCTGGCTTCAGAGACAGAAAGATACCACAAGCCAGCAAGTGTGGGAAGCTTCTAGATGGTAGAAAACACAATGAAACAGATTCCTCACTAGAGCCACACTGTTGACATTTTGATTTTAGCCCAGTGAGAGCCATTTCAGACTTTTGACTTCCAGACAGTAAGAAATCTGTTGTTTTTAGACTTGAGTTTCTGGCCATTTGTTATAGCTGCACTATGGAACTAGTACAGTAGCTGTTTACAAAAGGTGGGGGAAGAGACCATAGCTAATTTTTATGACCTCACTTAAAAACACTCAATTTTAGAAAATTTCCAAAACTATTAATTCTGCTGCAGCCTGCCACAATTCTTTAGTGTGGTAGCTCCCCGCCACTCCAGACGTCCCCTTGGGTGGCTACAGCTGTCACTGCATCTCACAAACTGCTCAGGTCAAGATTGCAGCCACTAGGAAGGATGACAGAAATCAAGATGCTTAGAGGCAGGGATACTTCTCAAAAAAATGACTATTACTTGCCTTCCTCAATATCTTTTTTAAACAAGAATCATGTCTGTAAACCCCAACAATTGAGATATTTCACTTCTTTCAATGAATTATTTCAAATTTTTCAGTTATGATTTTTATTTTTCAAAACTAAAACAAACTTGAGGTATATTATTTGCCCCAAATAGCCTTGTCTCAAACAACACAAAATAAACTGGCTGGGGATTTAGCACAGTGGTTAGAGTGCTTGCCTAGGAAGTACAAGTCCTTGAGTTCGATCCCTGGCACCAAGCAAATAAATAAATAAATAAATAAATAAATAAATAAATAAATAAATAAACTATATATTGCCAACTGCTGATTCTCAAGAGACAGGTTATCCAATTCATAGTTCTTTGGAATCAAGAACTAGTTTCAAAAAGAAAGAATTTCCAGTGTCCTGTCCACCTCCATCCAACAGCCAACCTTATCTACTGCCCTAGTCATTGCCAACTCTCCTTATTGGGCAGGAAAGTGAGGACATATAAAAGGCAAATTTGATTATCACATCTCCCTATAAAAATAAGGTTTTATAATAGAAGAGTTTAACACTTCTAATTTATTTAGAGACAGAGGTGGCTAATCTAGTCAAAAAATACAAGACTGAACCATGCCAGCAACAAAGGGCAGTGATACTTAAGATAATAATAAGTTGTCCCTAAACTGGAAAATTTAGGGAAATTGGAAAATGAAAAGATTTTTTTTGGGGGGGGACCGGTGCTGGGGCTCGAACTCAGGGCCTTGCACTTGGTAGGCTAGTGCTCTGCCTCTTGAGCTAAATCCCCCACCCTGAAGATTTTTAATTGTTAAAAATCACACACATTGTTAAAAGTAAACAGAACTATACAGATTACTTACATCAAACTAATATTTTCATTTTTCATATTTAAAAGCTCTTTTTTATAGTCACAAGCAATGTGTTCCTGTCCTGGTTTTTCCCTTCATTTTTGCTTCAAAGGCTGAAAAAAGGAGCTCCAAAGAGCTGTGTTTGGGCTGGGGATAGGAAGTTGGCCAGTTCTGCTCAGTGGACTTTGTTACACAGATTATTTAATTTCTCTTCCCCATTAATACAACTGAAACATAAATCAATACCCCAAGTTTCACCTCACCCCAACCAGGACTTCTAATGCCCTGAAAATGGTCATGTGGACAGGCTGTAGAGAAAGATCACATGCAGTTAAGTGTTCATGTTGCCACATATTCTGCATATTCTATAGCCAGAAATAATTTGGCTATATGAAATATGGACCAGACAAATTTGTTTTCACACTTAATACCTGCTGGCCATTAAATAAATATGCAGTGTGTTTTATGTAGTTAATCCTAAATGTTAACAACACACAAATGGTTTGAGAGCAGTTACCCAAAGTTATACAGGTGGTTCTGAAAGTTACATAGAATTAAAAGAATTGCACAGATGTGCAATTCTATGTAACTAATGTGCTTTTGAGTATATTCCTATGTTACTGGAAGCCCATGCAGCTCTTTCCAGAACATTCTGGTACAACAATATACATATATTATTAGCCATGAAGTGTAATGCGATTTCAAATGATTGGAGCGACACCTCCCCATCTCGCTCCTCTTGGGGACAGGAACATACATTTGCTAGCACCAGGGGAGCTGGTCATCTGCCTTACAGAAGATGCATGTTCTGTACATGAGCTGGGAGAGTGAGCAGCAAAGGGACTACAGTAAGTTCATCGTCAGTGAGGTTGGAGAATTGAACTTCTATTTGGTAAAGAAAATTAAAATAGGGACATAGAATAGGAAGTTCCCTTAAAACGGGAAGATGTGGCCTTGCAAAAAAAAAAAAATAGTGCACATCTGAAAAGTGAATAGAGGCCAAGGGAGAGTGAGTCACAACCACATGAGTTGTAAAAGGTCGAATTCAAGAGAACACACCAGGCAGTGCTGCTTAATACCATCACATGATCTGCCCCAAGGCCCTGAGTTTCATTAAAATAGAGAGGGGTGCAGCAGAGCCCAGGAGACGGCTGTTGCTCTCAGAGGATCAGGATCAGACTGGAGAAGTCAGCCTGATTTGCCCGGGCTTGTGAGAAGTCAGCATGGACTGTCTCCACTGGGTCCTGGGACTTCTGCTGCTGGCTGCAAGACTGCCCCTTGATGTGGCCAGACGTGAGTAACTCTGCTGCTGTGTTTCACCCATCCTCTGGCTCTTGGCTGAAGGGATGGGGATAAATGTCCTCTGTGCCTAGGCTCCCCAGGGACCACACTGATTTCTTCCTCTGCGAACTGTTGGAAACACATCTATAGCAAATGCCTGCACCCACATTCTTTGCTTTGGGCTCAAGGGAAGCAGCAACCACGCATAGTGCTGGCTTCCACTGCAGTAGCCACCCAGCCTCTTGTTGAACAGTGTCTGGAGGAAGGAGGACAGCCTCTATCCAGAGAATAAAGGTATTCTACCAACTAAACTTTGCCTGGCTTCCACCCAGCAGGGTGGAGAGCTCAGATTATATGGCAGGTCCCAGATCTGCAGGCAAGCTCCCTTACTCCCGCCTCGGAAGCTCTTGCTAATCCTGATGAACTTTCTCTAAAGACCTGAGCGAGCTTGCTGCTGCTTCCTGAGGTTGCTGAGAGAAGAGCCCACCCTTGCTTCTCTACCCTGGCTATGCTTTAGGCTTTGAGGCCCTTTTCACAACGTTGATTCCCAGTCAATGAAATCGGCAGCTTTGGGAGTGGGGCCAGAACTTCCGCGTTTAAAACTCCTTGCCCTTCGAGTGCGAGTGCGCTGCAAGGATTGAGAGCTAGAGGCCGCCCGCTGTTACACAGGGCACGAGCAGCTCCCAATCTCCACACACAGCAAGTGTACGGGGGAGAGGGGAAGCTAACCGCGCACATAGCCCAACCGGTCCATTCACCTCACGAGGGGACGCGGGGGTCGCGGGAAGGCGAGGGGAGGTCCCGGCGCTGCGGAGGTGCAGATTCGGGGTGCCCGGGCTGGGGGCTCCGCCCTCTCCTGCGACTTTCACTGCGACCGCGGCGGTATTCGGGGATCCAAACACGGGGACAGGCGGAGCTGGCGACCCGGCGTCGGTGTCCAGATCTCCAGAAGATGCGGGGAGCCTGGCGCTGTGACTGTGCCCTGGGGCCGCAGAGGACACGGACTTCGCCCCCGCCATGCAGCTGGCGGGCCTCTCGCCAGTAGAGAGCGGGGTGCAAAACCGAGCCACAGAGTTCTCGTGAGATCAGCTAACCAAAGCGCTTGGCTGGGCAGACACGCGTGGTGGGATTGTTAGGCGACAGACCCATCCCGCCGCCGTCTCCCTCCCCGGACAGACTGCCAATCTCTGCGGCCCGAGAGGCCGCTCCTGGCCCCATCCTTCCGCCTGCAGCGCTGGGCCCGGCTGCGGGAAGCAGAGTCCAGGCCTACCAGGCGGTGTAACAGGCCGGGGCACTCGCAGGTTCTGGTACCCTAGGTAATCTGGCCAGGAGATAGGGGCAGGTGGAATTTAGCAGGGATTCCCAGCCACTTTGCAGTCTGCCCTGGGAAGAAGGAGGCAGAAGGCACTGAGGAAGGTGTCTGGTAGCACCCCCTCCCCCAGCTGTCTGCTGTTGGGCAGACCAGAGAGTCCCCGGTGCAGACCACAGCCTCAGAGGGGCCGGATGCGACTCCGCACCTTCCCCTACACACACACACACACACACACACACACACACACACACTCGCGCGCACTTTTTTCTTTCAACGTTACTTACTATTGGGTTTATTTTATTTTTAAATTCAACTTTTATTTTGAGGAGAACTGTAGATTCACATGAAATTGTAAGAAATAATACAGAAAGGTCCCCTTTACCCAGTTTGCCCCCGTGGTAACGTAATGCAAGACATGGCATCACAACCAAGATACTGGCACTGAGTCGGTTAAAATACACAATAGTTCTATCGCCACAAGGATTCTCATGTCCATTTATGGCCAAACCAGCTCCTCCTCTACTGCCTCCAAGCCCCTAGCAATCGCAGATCACCTCTACAGTTTTATAATATTGTTATTTCTGGAATTCCACAGAAAGGGAATTATATAGTAGGTAACCTTTTGGCATTGACTTTTTTGGGGGGCGTGCTGGGGATCGAAGTCTGGGCCTTGTGCTTGCAAGGCAAGCGCTCTACCCCTTGAGCTAAATCCCCAACCCGGCATTTGCTTTTTATTTCTTTTTTAACTCAATTCCCTGGAGATTCATTGAAGTTGCTGCATCAGTAGCTTGTTGCTTTTTGGTGCCAAGTACTACACCATGATGTGGATGTGCCACAGTTTGTTTATCCATTCACCATTGAAGGACATCTGGGTTATTCCAATTTGGGCTACTAGGGTAAAGCACTATAAATATTCATGTACAGACTTTTGTGAACGTCAGATCTATTTCTCCGGAATGCATGCCAAAGGATACAGTTACTTGGTCGTATGGTGGTGCATGCTGCGTTTTACAAAAAACTCCCAAAGTGGCTGTACCAGTTTTACATGCCTGCCAACAATGTATGAGTGATCCATTTTTTCTACATCTTCACCTGCATTTGCTACTGTCACTACTTTTCATTGGGATCATACTGAGAGATCTATTTCGTTGTGATTTTACTGTGCATTACCCTGATGGCTAATAATGTTGAATGTCCTCTCAGGTGTTCGTGTGCCATCTGTAAATCCCCTTTGATGATGCATGTCTTTTACCTATTTTTTCATGGGATGCTTTGTTTTGTAATGCTGAATTTTAAAAATTCTTTATATGTTTTGGATACTAGTCCTCTGTTGGAAAGGTGGTGTGCAAATAATTTCTCCTAGTCTGTAGCTCTCCTTTTCGTCCTCTTCCCATGCAGATTCACAAAGCAAAGCATTTTTATTTTACTAAGGTCCACAAAATGTATTATATTGGGAAAAGGGAAGAAATTGTTCAAATGAGAAGAGGAACAAAGGAGGGGGAGAAGGAAGGGAGGGACAAGGAAGGAAAAGAAAATAGAAGGAAAAAATGTAAACGAAGCTTTTGTAAGTCAGAAGAGGAAAAGGAGTTGAAGGGAGGGGAATGGGAAAAAAAGAAGCAAGGTGTATCATGTGCAGGTACAAATTCCCTATGATGAATGTTAGCATTGTGTATATTTTACTAAATTCAATGTATCAGTGTTTCCTTTTATGGATTATATCTTTGGTGTGAGGTCTAGGAATTCTTATCTAGCTCTAAATCCTGAAGATTTTACCTACACTTATTACTTTTTTACAGCACCATTTGTTGAAGAGTCCACCTTTAACCATTGGATTATTTTTGCCTCTTTGTCAAGAATCAGTAAGACATAGCAGCATAGGTTTATTTCTGGATTCTCTGTTCTGTCTGATTGATCTGTGTCTATCCTGTGTCACTGTCCTTTTAAGTTTGTATTTTTCCTTGACTTCTGACATTTAAACACAGAGGAGAAATCTGTGTTTTGATTATATTTCTGGAAATACCAACTTTCTCTCAGGATGTAAGGAAGAAGATTGTCTGGAACAATGGAAAAAGCCAATCCTGGGAGTGAAAAGATGTGAATCTTCATTTCCTCCAGGTTAAAGATGACCCTGGAGGTGAATCGCACCACTCTTTTAGGTCTGGGTTGTTCATCTACAAAGTGAAGGGATTGGAGCTAAATAATCTGGGTTCTTTCCACGTGATTCATTCAAAGTGAATTTCCAATTATAAACATTTATGGATAAACATGAATTTCCTGTCCTCACTTAGTATCTCTTTCCAAATAGGACTGGAACCACAGGACATTTGGTTTTTGTCCAGTTTGAAGACACAGAGAAAACACATGGCCTGAGGTCAAACAGTCTGCTGAGCAGCAGAACTAAGGGCAGAAACCAGGTCTCAGGAATCCCAGTTCAATGTTCTTCCCAGTTCCATCTGCTAGTCCCTGCCCCTACCTGTTAAGAACAGAAGAAAGAGACCAGTGTCAGGCATTCAGCTGGGCTTCTCTGAACACTCAGTAAATGCCACTCCTTACAGGAGCCCTCTTCCAGGGCCTAAGAGAAGAGGACAGAGTTTCTGACCTCTAAGAGTTCATGGCCATGCCAAGACACAAGACCATGTAAATCAATGAGAGAGCAATTTAAGACAGCATGTGATTAGGAACTGACTGAGGGTTGTAGCTAATTACCTTTTGGGTGTAACAGAATATGTTGAGTACAACACTTACTATCTTATTATCTCATGCAGTTAGTCCAGAGGCAGGCAGGAGTAGAGTGATGGCTTAACAGTGTTATCCAGGACTGTGTTTCTTTTTCAGCTTTCCACTCTGATACCTTTGATGTGTTAGCTATTTCCTCAGATTTGTTTGACTGTCACAGCTCCAGATATCACACTGTTATACTGCCATCTCCCAAAGCAATTCTGAAAAGAAAAATATGGAGTTTATTCTTCCTTGCTTCTTTTTAAAAGGGAGGACAACTTTTCCCAGAAGCTCCCAGAAGTCTTCCTCTCAGCTTTCACTGGCCAGGATTTAATCATTTCCTCCTGCCCACACTGTAAGGAAAGTCTAAGCTAGATTAATAAGCCTCCAGAATTTCGATCTGTTGTAATAGAGGCTCTGCAAGCAAGGAAAGAAAATAATACAGGCAAGGAGGGCAATCCATCCATCTGCTAAAGCTTCAAAGAAGGTAGAGACCACATGACCACCAGGATTTTCAGGCAAGGTGGAAAGACAGACAGCAACCCAAGATTAGAAAGAATTATGATGTTATAAACTCTCTTGAGAGCAAACCACTCACACCAAAACAAGATGAAGAGGCATAGCAATAAGCCAGTAGTGAAAATAAAGTAGATCCAAATATAGTTCAAAAAAGTACATGATGGGGTTGGGGATTTAGCTCAGTGGTATAGTGCTTGCCTAGCAAGTTCAAGGCCCTGAGTTTGATCTCCAACACTAAAAAAAGAAAAGAAGAGTACAGGAAAAGAAGACAGAAAGAAAAAAGAACAGAAAGGAAAAAAAGAAAAAAGAACAGATGGGACAAAAAGCAAGTAAGATGATAGGAACATTCACCAAGACAGATCATATTCTGGGCTATGAAAACATTGTTTCAGAGTGGGATCTTCAGTACCAGTGTGTGTCTGTTAGAATTTCCTGGCCCTGGCATTTCTTCAACCAACAGAATAATTCAGACTGAGACAAGACTACTAGGAAAAACTACTAGAAAAGAACACTGGCATCAAGAGTCTTTCTAATGATATTGTACCAAATCCAAATATTCAGAGGACATGTATTGAGAAGTCAAATGATGGCTAAAAGATATTTATTATTTTAAAGTACTACAGAAATAGGTTCTAAATGCTATATTCAAGGCATTTCCAGGAGACTTGTTGGGTTTTTTTTTAATTAATTAATTTATTTATTTTTGGTGCCAGGGATCAACTCAGGGCCTTGCGCTTGCTAGGCAAGGCCTCTTACCACTGAGCTAAATCCCCATCCCTGAGACTTATTTTTTCAAAGTATCATCTATTTATTTGATGCATTGGATATATTATGTATTGCTTTCCAACTATGAAATGTCAACCATTGTTACATAAGAACTACACAAGAAATTGCATAGATAAAATAATTTGTCTTTCCGATTCTGAACTAGGGTTTCATGATGTGCTGAGCAATGAAAGATATCCTGGTTATTTGAGAGAGCACAGCCAACTGCATGGCTGGTCCTCTGATGAAAACAACTGGAATGAAAAACTCTATCCAGTGTGGAAGAGGGGAGATGCAAGGTGGAAAAGCTCCTGGAAAGGTAAGTCAAAGACTCAACCCAAATAACTGTGATTTCCTACTTCCTTAAGTCTTGGGGCTCGTAGAGAACATGGTTTGTGTTGTTTTTGAGAATGGCAGGGCTGTAGTTGCCAAGTCAGTGGTACCTAAATTTGGCAGTCTGTCCTCTACCCCACCACTGTCACTTTTTAAGTCACACAATAATCTTTAGCATGTCTTAGGATGTTCCATGTTCATAGCCCTTGGAATATTTTGGAGAGCAAACAAATTTAGCCTCAACCCTATTTAACTAGCACAAGAATGGTAAGCTTTAGTAGACTTGTGATTCTCAAGTGGTTTTTGATTGTTTCAAAAGTGCATGCAGTTGAAATCAAGCATGGTGGCACTGGCACATGCCAGTAATCCCATTGCTGGAGGAGGCCGAGGCAGGAGGCTTACAAGCTCAAGGCAAACCTGGGCAACTCATGAGACCCTATCTCAAAATAAAATGAAAAGAAAAAAAAATCAAAATAAAATGAAAAGGGCTGGGGATATAGCTCAGTGGTAGAACGCTTGCCCAGCATGCACAAAGTTCTAGGTTCAATCCCCAGAACTGAAAAAATAAAAAGTATGGGTTAACTAGAAAGTATCTTAAATATCTTTCCATTAAGATAAAGGAATGAATCCTTTAGCCATTGTGTTTTAAGGTTTAAAAATACAAACTTTTAATATTTGTCTCCTCAACCCAATTGAGCAAAGGTTTTAGAATGATTTTAAATGTTCTCTTTGTGGTTAGAGAATTCTTTAGTCTGATTCTTTTTTTGTTGTTGTTGTTCATCCTCTACAATGTTGTACTCTGAAAGCTAAAATTAGGCATCCAGAAAATAAATTTAATGTAACACAAAGAGGCATTAATAGCTTTAACTTTACTTTAAATGTATATTTAAGTATGAAAGGAGAAAGAGAAGGTGGATCAGTGAACACCACTTTTTGTTGCCCTAGGAGGCCGTGTGCAAGCGGTCCTGACCAGCAATTCCCCAGCACTGGTGGGCTCGAACATCACATTTGTGGTCAACCTCGTGTTCCCCAGATGCCAAAAGGAAGATGCTAATGGCAACATAGTCTATGAGAAGAACTGCAGAAATGGTAAGGACTCAGCAGTTCTCTTAAACCACTGGAGACCAGTCTCCTGAGCCTTACTGCTTACAGGTGTTTCTCTAAGTGCAAAATTCTGCTGTGTTCCTTCACCCTCCTCCTGCAGGTGGGTGACAGGGAGGTGAGTGCGGGGTCCCACCCAGCCCCTCATCAACACCAGCATCTGCCAAACCCACTTCCCAGTCTGGAACCCTTTACAAGTAACACTGTTGCACCTGGCTTTTTCTTAGCATGCAGTCCACTGGTCAGACTACCTGGTTGATTTAGATTTATTCAAATTGAAACCTTTTTGGTTATTCAAAGAATAGCCAATTTAAACTGAGTGTGGTGGCACACATCTGTAATACTACCTATTCAGGAGACTGAGGCAGGAGAATCTCAAACCAGAACCCAGCCTGGCCAATTTAGTGAGACCTTGTCTCAAAATTTTAAAGAAGAAAAGGAGCTGAGGTCATAGCTCAGTGCTAGAGCATCTCTTGGTTTAATCCCCAATGCTACCAAAAAATAAAAGAATAGCCAATTTGACAAATGTTTGCTGATCAATTTAATTTCTGCTGGCCAGTATTAAGCAAATGCTGTGTGGTTTGCATGTATGCTAACATGTGTATATTTTGGTTTTGCTTTGCTCTTAGAGAGATAAGCTCTTTGTATACGTAAATTTATTTTTTCTCCTTTTTTCTGTATATGTTAATTTAAAAGCACAGATACGTCAAAGAAATTGTCAGAGTTGTACATGCCATAAAATGGCTGTTTACTGAGATTCTTCGGTGACAAAGATATTCACTGCACTTATGATTTGATTATTTGGAACTTTTATTAAATTGTTGATGTGCGTATTCCTTACTCATTTTTTGTCCGCCTGCAAGGAAAACATTAAATGCCGCTTATAAAGCAGAGGTGGTGCTGTTCTGTGATTATGTGGGAGACACCTTCATTCTTAGGGCGTTCTTGCACGGAAGTCTTTGGGAATAGAGAGTCATGGTGTTAAAAGAGACAGGAAGGGACCCTGCTCCTGGAGTGTGATCCAGCCCCCGGCAGTTTGGTTTGAAAGGGGTTGGCACTAGGAGGCCCAATTGGAAGATAAATGTATTAAGTGAAAGCTTCAGATGAAATTTTTCCTGAAAATCTCTTGATAGAATATTTTTATTGAAATATAGCATAATATGCCAAAGAGTGTACAAGTCGTAAACAGACAGTTGGGTGAATTCTGAATGTTGGATTTTTAGTCCTATAACAACTTTTAAACTGGTTATGAGAAAATGTAAGCAATGTTTGATTCATCAATGAGCCCTGGGCATTCGGAGCTCAGATGACAATGTTGCCTTGTTTCTTTCTCTGTTCAGACTCGGGACTGTCTCCTGACCTGTACGTCTACAACTGGACAGCGGCCTGGTCGGAGGAACCTGACCGGGGCGCAGGCCCGGGCGGGTACCACATGTTCCCCGACGGAAGGCCGTTCCCACACCCCCACGGCTGGAGAAAGTGGAATTTTGTCTACATCTTTCACACACTTGGTTAGACCTTTACAACCGCTCTTGGTCTCCTTTTTACCTTTATAATCCTTATCCTATAATTGGAATTTAAAAGCCAGAGTTTATTTAGCTTAGTGGACACTGAAAGAGCAAGATGAAATCCTGGTTAACTGTCAGATCTCCAGGACATCAAAGAATTAAAATCAGAAAGAAAAAAAAAAAAAAGAAGAAGAAGAAGAAGAAACAGTTTCAGCTCTCTTTTTTAAAAACAAAACTACTTAATTTTTTAATATAAAAGAGTAATATGAAAAAATAACATTTATTTGGATGGCACATGGGTAGGCATTTATTCTTGATTTTTAATATTTTCAAAGGAATGTTTAAGAAATAAAGAAATGTAGGCTCTTTGTAGGAAATTTAGAAAATGCAGTAAAGCACAAATAAAAAATAAAAATCATCCAACTTTAACAGCAGAAATGATCCCCGTTAACATTAGTGTTCAATATTAATGTTTCTCGGGGCTGGGGATTTAGCTCAGTGCTTAGAGTGTTTGCCTCGCAAACATGAGGCCCTGAGTTTGATTCCTGGTACCAAAAAAAAAAAAAAAAAAAAAAAAAAAAACCCAAAAAATTAATGTTTCTTGATTATAATCATATTTTATACTTTTTTGCTTACGATCATGAGCACTTGACTATATCAGGAAAAATTCCTTATTTATAGTAGTTTAATGGTTACATAATACAGTATTTCATTGTGTAGAAATAAAATACTCTAACAACTCTTCATTGACATAGCCTACCCTCTCTATTTTTAAACTATAAATGGCATCTACTTTGGTTTATTTTTGATGACATGGTTATTTTAGGAGAAAGAAATTTCGGTTATTATTAGCAGGGCTGCTAAATTCTTAGTTTAAAATATCATCAGGGGAGCTGGGGATTTAGCTCAGTGGTTAGAGTGTTTTCCTTGCACGTACAAGGTCCTGAGTTCGATCCCCTGCCCCCACCACAAAAAGTCACCAGGGCCACCTGGTGCTGAGTATTTGAAAACTACCGTCTGGTCAGTCTCCAGATTTCTAAATCTTTCTTCATAAATTAGAGTGAGCTTCTTTTTCTTCAGTGAGCTTACTTATGCATCAAAATAAAATACTAATAATACAAACCTACTGAACAAAGTACAAAATATGTCAAATATTACACCCACCTATTTAAATCAATTGCTTAAAGCTGACTTTTGCCCAGTGTCATTGTGGCCCTATCAGTCACCTCAGCAAATGTATGACCTTCCACACAACAGTCCTGACAGTTTCCAGAGGTCATTCGTGTTCACTGCCGCTCCAGAGGCATTTTAGCTTAGTTAACATTCTAACCTCTTCAGATGTCTTTATTTAAAATCAGCCTTCAGCCTAGAAAACTGCCCTGCTTTTCTAATGAGACGGCTTTGAGTTTCCATCTTCTGCTCTGGTCTCAGAGTTAAGCGATGTCCTCCCTCCACTAGGTGTGGCCTCCTCTCTCACTGCCAGTACTAACATTGCCTTCATGTATAAGAGACCTTCCCCCGCAGCCTCCAGAGAACTGTCCTCCACCTCAAGGTGGAGGGTCATTCCAAACTACACCCGCGCCCCCAGACCAGGATGTTTTTCTCACACGTCCAGCCGAGCAGTAAAGGTGCTCTTTAAACATCCTGTTCTCACAAGTATACATCTTACAATACCAGACGGTCAGTGACAGGCTGTGCTGGGCACCACGATCGGAGTAGAAGAGTCCTGGAGCCCTGAAGGAGAAGAATTGCTTTCACCCGCCATCAGTGGCAGCTTCAGAGAGGACTGGAGAAACAAAGGAACAGGTCAAGGGCAGCCTAGAAATGTGTTTATGAACCACTCCCTTTCCTTTTGTATCTTTATACCCTATTTCCCTTTCATCACTCACTGTATTTTCATATACAAATACTATTAGAAAGTGGAGGGTTCCAATCCTTTTAAAGTTGTAATCATATTGTTACAAAAATAAGGTGAATTTTTGGATAATTTTTAATTCTCTTGGATATTATTACTTAAACGTATTTTCTATAGGAAAAATCTGTGCTTCAAGTGCCAAATCACTTAACTTATATGAAATATTTATTTGTAAACTAAGGACTAAACGTATTATCCCAAAAAACAGACATTTCATTTTAACCAACTGTATGCAATTATATAACTGTGGGTTTGCTTTATAAAATGTTCTCCTTTTTTTTTTTTTTTTTTTTTTTGGCAGTGCTGAGGATTGAACTCAAGGCCTTATGCCTGTGAGGCAAGCACTCTAACCACCTAGCTAAATCCCCAGCCTGTGTTCTTCTTTCTGAAACAGCACTATATTCCCATCCTGTTTCCCCACCTCAGAACAATCTCTAAATTATCACTAGCCTTTAAAAAATAACATCTTTAATGGTCATGCGACGTTGCCAATAACTAAAAATCTTCATCTTCTCAAAGGTCAGTATTATCAGAAACTGGGACGGTGTTCAGCGAGAATTTCTATAAACACAGCCAACCTGACCCTTGGCCCTCAGGTCATGGGAGTGACTGTCTACAGAAGACATGGTCGGAGGTACATTCCCATCGCACAAGTTAGAGATGTGTACGTAGTAACAGGTGCGTGGTGAGCGCTCTGAATTAACTGAGGATGAAGCATTTTGTTCTGTTGTCCTTAGCAGGTTAAGAAAGAGTCAGGGCCAAGTGTTCTGGGTTAGGTTATGAATCATTTGGGCCCTGACCCGAGCTCATGTATTTAATTGTATTGTATCCCATCCGTTTTCTAGGATAGCTTGTGGAAACTCTAGAACACTTGCATATAAAAGGAAATCTTGATGCTGAGTTATCCCTAAATTTAATTTTTTTAATCTAAAAGAATCATTGTAGTCATTTGCTTAAAATGAAGCATTCATACGTTCTTTTTTCCTTTTTTTGTGACCTATCTCTTAGATCAGATTCCTGTATTTGTGACCATGTCCCAGAAGAATGATCGAAATGTGTCTGATGAAACTTTTCTCAGAGACCTCCCCATTGTATTTGATGTCCTGATTCATGATCCCAGCCACTTCCTCAATGAGTCTTCCATTTTCTACAAGTGGAACTTTGGGGATAACACTGGCCTGTTTGTTTCCAAAAATCACACTTTAAATCACACCTACGTGCTCAATGGAACCTTCAACCTTAACCTCACTGTGCAAGCTTCAGTGCCCGGTCCTTGTCCATCACCTTCCACACTTCCAAAACCTACCCCTTCTTCAGGTAAGTATTTTGTGGGTGGTCTTTGAGGGGGATTCGTTAATATTCATGTAGGTCACTGGTGGCGAACCTATGGCATGCGTGCCTCAGCTGGCTGTTTGTTATCATTGAAAGCTCTAAAAGGCTCACCATCATCAACGTAGGTTATATACACTTTTTTCTTTTTTGCAGTACTAGAGGTAGAACCCAGAGCCTCCAACGTGCTGAGCAAGGATTCTACCTCTCAGGTGTATCCCCAGGCCCCTAAGTAGGAATTTAATAGAGTAATTTAGGCTTGGGAATGTAGGTCAGTGATATAGCGCTTGCCAAATGTGTTTGAGGCCCTGCCTTCCATCCCCAGCACCAAGAAATAAATATATACACACATGAATAAATGCCTACCTAAAAGAATTCTGTAGAAACTCTATAATGATTCCACTTTGTACCTGTTGATTTTTTTAAAAGTATTTTATTGCTATTTTAAGCCTTTAGAACAAAGAAGAGAGTTTGTTTAAAGTCACTTTGCCAGTAGAATTTGGTGACCAATTAAAAAATGTGTCCTTGATCTTCCCGATTTGTATCAGCCCTTGCTGTGTGTATAAGATGCCTGCCATCTTCTAGCCAGTCATGTTTCCATTTCTCTCCCAGTTTTCATGGCTGGCTCCTTATGAAGCATCAGGCCTTCTCCACTTTCCTCCCCCAGTCCTCTCCCACACCCATCCTCCTTCCCTACCACTCCCATCAATGTCCCATGAAAACCCAGCCATACTTGAAAGCAACATCTAAACAACCCAAAAAAAGATGTCACTTGAGAGTACCTCTGGGCCAGTAAGCGAGAGCATCTCCAGCCATTAAAATTGCTCAGGATTGAGCAACGATTGATCAAATATCAACCTCTAAATAGTTTGTGAAGACATTCGAGAAGTTCCTAAGCATCTCCTTTGGGAATCATTGGCTTCCACGTGATTCCCTACCCACCCCAGGCCATCACCTCCCTTCCCCACTGGACCATCCACACCTCTCAGCGCCCCAGTCTGACGTCCTCTCACTGGTCACAAGAGGGCGCCATGAGCAAGCCCAGAAGAAGCGCCCCATCATGTCAGGACTTCTTGTGGCTGTGTTTACCAACACCTGTTAGCTATAAATAAAAAACTGTTAAAGTGTTAAGAATAAAATGAGATCTTCTTAAACCAAGAATATATAAACCAAGATACTATGTTATTATTTATGAATTTAGATTCATTCTTTTTTGAAATATTTTAAATTACAGTATTTATGCATGTTCCCTAGTAAAAAGCCAAACAAGCAACAAATTAGTCTAGTGTAAAAGTTTCTGTTCACATTCTCATCACAAGAGTTAAGCCCTGTTAAAGTTGGCAGGGTTTCTTTCCAGATCTTTCTCTGCATTTACAAATACATTCATCGTATACATGTAGGTTTTATTGTTCTGGTGTTTATGTAAATGGGTTCATGCTATACATAATATTCTACAATTTGGGTTTTTTTGGGGGGATGAGGTGTACTAGGTATTGAACCTAGAGGCTTTGCACAGAGCTATATCCTCAGCCTGTTTGTTTATTTATGTGTTTGTTTGTTTGACAGTCTCATTAAATTACTAAATTGGCCAGGGTGGGCTCAAACTTGCAATCTTGCCTCAGCCTCCCAGCGTGCTGGAATTATCAGTGTTTTTTAAAAGAAAAAAAAAAAAGAACAAACATCACAGACATCTCTCCATTATTAGTACTTGTAAATCTATCTCACTTTATTTCAGTGGTTAAATAGTGTTTTATAGTATGTATATACTATCATTCATTTCAGCATTCTCTTATTTATAAGCAGCTAAATTAATCCTAATTCTAGTGACAAATATAACTGTACTGGACAAATTTAAACATATAGCTTCATTCTAGTATTTCCCTAGAGAAACCAGTGTCTTTATCTGCAATTATTGATGGCCTTCTTTATAAATAAGGAGTTCAGGTATAAAATTCAACATAAAGTACAAATACTTTGAATGTTTAGAAATTCTGAAAGGTGAAGAACTTAAATTACTTAATGTTTTATACTTGCATTTTTATGAAGTTAGTTTGCTTTTCTTAGAGACTATTTCACAGCATAAGTTTAAAATATTTTTAAGTCTATTAAAAGGTATTTTAAATTTGTTAACATTTTTCCTAGGTCTGACTGTAAGATATAAGCCAGCTACCCTAATGAGTTATTGTGAAGTAAGCTGCCTAGTTTTTGTCCAAAGATATTAAATTAACCATAATCAACCCCAAAATGCCTTAAAGAAGCTGGAGGTCAGGGATAGGAGTATATCTTGGGGTCCATGGTGGTAATAAGAGCCAACATGTAACTTTGAAAAGGAATTTTTTTCTAGGCAGCATTTCCAGCTACGCATATCATGTTAATGGTCTTGGATTATTGCACATTATATTATTACTGGCCAAAAATTTTGCACTCTGTACTTTAGCAAAGGGCTTCATAATAAAGCACAGCCCAAAACAGAAACCAAATGCAACCTTGGCACAGTAACAGACTTCAAGAGGTGACTCAGGTTGCTGATTGAATCACAGGCCAAATGGCTATGCATCATTTATGTCATGAAATTGTCTTTCTCTTTAGCTGATAGTGTTATTGTTTGTTTTTCAGACTTTCGTAAACAAATCTAAAAAAACCCAATTTTTGTAAAGCTAATCAATATATATATCACATTGTATCATATAACTTTACTACTTTCCTAAAGAATTAAGACCTCTCACACCATTCTCTGGGCAACAGAGGCATAAATACTGAGTTAAGGATAAGTTTGTCTTCTTTCTATTATCTCTTAAGGTGTTTGTTTCTCTCCATTAGTCATTCAGTCATACTTTGACCTTATAGATACAATATCTGCAAAATTCATTGTACATTTTTACAAGCATTCTACCTTAGGTAGAATTGCTAACTTTTCTTATTTGGTCTTTTCAAAAAGAAGTTCTATTTAAAATATGATGGGGCTGTGATTCTGTGCTCTAATTAGGGTTGTCAAGAACTTCAGATGAAGGAATTTTGTGGTTTGCTAGGGCAGAACTAGTGATCTAAAGCACTGTATTAGCCAGCTTTCCTCACAATGCCCAACACCCAAAACTTAAGTCAGGAGAGGTTCATTTTGGCTCATGGTTTCAGAGGTTCAGTCCATCACTGGCTGGCTCCAGTGCAGAGGCAGCATGGTAGGAGGGCATGGTGGAGGGAAGTTGCTCAACCCAGGGCAGCCGGAAAGCAGAGAAAGAGAGAGATGGAAAGAGACAGAGAAAGAGAGAGACACAGAGAGCGAGAGAAAGAGAGACAGAGAGATAGGAGAGAAGAGAGAAGCCCGGGACAAGAATACACCCTTCCAGGTCCTACTAGCCTGGCCCCACCTCCTAACAGCACATTCAGCTGTGACTTCATCCATGGATTAATCCAGGGGTCCCTGACCCTCAGGCTATGGACAGTACTGTTCTGTGGCCTGTTAGGACAAAAGCCTCACAACAGGAGGTGAGTGGATGTTCAAAGCTTTGTCTGTATCCACAGCCAATCCCCAATCACTCACATTGCCAGCTGAGCTTGGCCTCCTGTCACATCAGCAGCAGCTCTAGATTCCCGTAACAGCTTGAACCCTGCTGTGAACTGCACATTTGAGGGATCCAGGGTGAGTGCACCTTATGAGAATCTAATGTAATAATAATAGGAATAAAGTACACAGGAAAAGTAATGTGCTTGAATCATCGCAGCCCCCTCCATCTTCCATATAACTGGTCCCTTCTGCAAAAAAGGTTGGAGACCCCTGGATTAATCCTGCAGTAAGTATAGCACCCCCGTGACCCAATCACCTTGCAAAAATCCCACCTCTGAACACATGAGATATTTGGAGGACGTTTTAGATCTAAACCATAACGAATGCTCTCCACAGACAAACCTGTTGCTATGGAGTATGTCAGCTGTGTGTTGGGACAGGCTGAACGAACATCCCATAGACACTCCCAAAGACCCGTCATGAGACTCAGGGACAGTCCCAAGAGCCTGGCGCAGCCCGTCCTGCTGATAAACCACCGAATGTGTCCAGTGCAGTGGCAGGAACCTTCTGAATTCTCGGCAGGGTTTCCCAGTGCGCCCTGGAGCTGTGCTCAGGAGATGTTCTGAGAACTGCTCTTAGAATCCCCAGGAAACCGCCTAGCGGCTTCATCCTTACCTGTCACGAAGCTAGAAAGGGGCTCCTATGACACTGATGCTCCTCCCCGGGGCCCGTCCATCCCGATACGGTTCGAAACAAAGAGAAGACAAGCTCGTGTTGTCAGTATCATAGTTTCTCTCATCTTTTCATCTTGCTAAAGGAGTACCGACACCTTTGAAATTATAACTAGTAAAAAGGAAAAAAATTGTAACTAGCAGAACATTAGAGTCTTTGCTCTAATTATATTCAAGACTTATTGTTCATGTCTTGTATTCACTCTTTTCTTGCCTCGCACCTCTGCTCATCACTGAGGTTCTTGGAATGTAAGCTCTGGACCTCTGAGCCTTTCAAACAGGGAAAGAATTACCTTTTTCTATATTCTTGGGACGAGGAAACTGACTTTCATTAAGTACTTCCTATGTGGCCATTGGAGAAGCAGGTTTCACATACCTTCTCTCATGGTTCAATACCGGGATGGCAGTAAGTAGTATTCCTGTTTTATACATGAGGAGATAGAGGCAAAGATACGTTAAATAATGTGCCCATGGCCTCAAATGGCTAAAAACAAGGGGAGCTGGAATTTAAGCCTGTAACACCTGCCTCCTGTATTAAAATATGACTTCATCTATTATGGCCTGTTTTATCTCATCATACTCATCATGCCACACATTTTAATATGGGCTCCAGCTTTTCATTTTGCTTGTATTTAAACAAGATACGGGGATTATGTTGGGGGCAGGGGTGCAGCTCAGAGGTAGAGCACCTCAAAAAAAAAAAAGAAAAAAGGAGGGGTTAGGTTTACTTACATAACTGAACAGTTATAATGCCTTATAGTGCTTACTTCTCTATGAATCTCTACAGATTTACTTCAAATTTCTGCATGGATTTAATAGTGTAGAATTCTTGAATTCTACATAGTGTAGAATTCAGATAGACATATGTTTAGATTTTTGGTTATGTCATGCACATCTGTTTCATTCTTAATAACTATTTTTTTAACCTTATTATTCAAACACTCCAGTACCTGCTGGTGACAGCCCCCTGGAGCTGAGCAAGATTCCTGATGAAAACTGCCAGATTAACAGATATGGTTACTTTGAAGCCACCCTCACAATTGTAGGTAAGGCTGAAGACCAGTGGGGAGGCAACTGGCTGGAGTTACCCATTCACTTGCTAACTCTAGGAGGGTAGAGGTGGGGAACAGAGACACTCCACTTCCTGTCCAACATATTGCCACATGTGCAATCAAAGACTTTTCTAGTTCCCAGGTTTCTGGCTGCTCACCCACCTTCCTCACACATCCTGGGGGAGAGGAGCCCTCTTTGAGGTCCACATGCAGACAGGACTGCCCTGGGCCTGGGTCTTTCCTGAGCATCCAGGATTTGGGATATACAGGGGGTGAAGGAAGACCAGGATGGAGTTTCCCACTTCCCTTAGCTAATTTTCACAAAGTCACTCTTCTTGTGTGTAAAATGGGAATGAGCAGGCCGCCACACATGGCTGTGCCTTTTGGGCACTGCCCCAAGGAGTCATCCAGAAGGGAAGACAGGAGGGGACCAAAGCCCAGCCTGTACATGCTGGCCCAGCCACCTCTGCTTGGGAGGAGCTGGCCACTCCCTGACCCGGGGTCCGTATCTGCCCAGAGGTCACCTTTCCCTGAAACATCTGCCCACAGTAGGTGCTGCTTTCTAACCCACAACCGGGTTCTAGCAATAAGAATCTAGATGGGACCAAAGAACAGCTCAGTGTGCCTTTGGAAATGCAGTCTGGACATGGCACCCACAGCAATGAGGTCAGTTCCCAGATTAACTGTGTTTGTTCGGCAATGAGGCTGCCTCCACCTGGGGGACAGGGTTCTGACTCGTTAAGAAGTGTGCCTTTGTCTGTTCAGGCTTCCATAACTAAAAACCATAGACTGGGTGGCTTAGAAACTACTGGAACTCTTTTTTCACAGTTTTGGAGTTTGGAAGTCTCAGATAAGGCACCAGCAGATTCGGGGTCTGTGAGGCCCTGCTTCTGGGTTCATGGGTGGCCATCTTCTCACTGTGTCTGCAGATGGCAGAAGGGACAACAGAGCTCTCTGGGCTCTCTGTAAGAACATTAATGCCATCATCTACCACAGGCCCTGCCTCCTAACCATCACCTTGGGTAGCACATCCGCATACAAGATTGAGAGGACACGACACTCTGTACAGCACAGTGGTTTGGTTTGGTTTCTGTTGTGTCTTGATGTTTTTCCACGGTGGTTATTTTGTTAGAGGGAATCCTAGAGGTTAACATCATCCAGATAGCAGACGTGGCGAGGCCTGTGCTCCAGCCTGACCACTCCCTGAAGGACTTCACCGTGACCTGCGAGGGGACGTGAGTACACAGTCCCCCCAGACAGCCGGGTCAAGTGGGGACCCTTGGTTTGAACAAAGGCCTTGACCACCAGTTGTCCCTTCTGAGTTGATTTAAATTTCTTCATTTATTAGAAGCCTCAGATGAAAAGGTACTAACAAAGGGCTACAGAAAGGCACTATCAAGTGCACACATATTTTATTAGAGCCGAGAATGCTCATTACCTTTATTGATTAACTTGAATAGTAATTATGATAAACAATTGAATGCTTATTGTGTCTTTAGCATCTTACGTCTCATGCTGAACCCGCGCGACAATCCTATGAGTCTCCCCATTTCACAGATGAGGCAAGTGAGGCCCACAGATAGATCACAGAGAGATGCTGGTAACTAGCAGAGAGCATGGCTCAGAGGTCAGAGGTCTGAGGCCCCTCTGGTGGGCAGGAAGCCAATGTGGAATTATCGTATGACAATCCTTTCTATAATTCAGAGTGCTTTGTCTAACATAATTTGATTTCCCCTTGGTTTGGTCAGGACTGTATACAATAAACTAAATATGAGTAATTTAATAGATAAATATCATATCGATTAATTATATACTAACAAATCAATTAATTGACATGTATGTAACTTAACTAATAAAATATATGTGTTTATATCAAGTAATCAAGAGAATGGGATGGTGTAAAAATGGGGCCTTATTTGGGAAAAGGGTATGACTAAGAAGCTCTCTGGTGCAAGGAGAGGAGGAGAAAGAGCTGATGTGTGACCTCAGCCTAGTTACTTCCCATCCCCAAGCTGAACTGTCACCAGTTACACTGGGGTAATATTACTTTCTTCCTGAGACCATCGGGAGGCACAGCGAGTCCACATCCGATGTCTGACTTAGGGCCTTGCCCCAGCAAATCCTGCAACAGAGCTGTGCTGCTGCAGCTGCCACCATCCCTTGGCAGGAACCTGGGCAGGGCCAGCTCTGACACCAGATAGCATCTTCACCTGGCCCTTAAGCTACCTGCATCTCTGGACATTGTGGGGGCCCCGGAATGCAGAGGAAATGATGGGCTTCCCACGGTTTCCACTAGCTCCCGCCTCGGGAGATCTCGTCTCTTCCTCCTCTGCCCTCTGGCCTCACCTCCCTGAGGATGCGGAGGAAACGGCAGCTCGTCCCAGGTGTAGTCCAAAGTAAATCGTACACTACAATCTAACATCATATGATTTGGGTAAGAATAGGCAGAGTTCGATTTTAGTATATGTGCTGCTGAAGTGAGCACAGAGTTTGATTTTGTAGAAATGGAATGATTTTCTTTTTTTAAAACTGACATTGCATTCCTCTGTCCCTCTGTGCAATCTGTGTGCCCTCTCACACCCCTCTCATGTCACAGCACCCCCAGGGAAGTCTGTACCATCGTCTCCGACCCCTCCTGCCAGCTTCCCCAGGACAGAGTCTGCAACAGCGTGGATGTGGACGAGCCCTGCCTGGTGATCGTGAGAAGAGCCTTCAAAGGGTCTGGGATATACTGTGTAAACTTTACCCTGGGTGATGACACAAGTCTGGCCTTCACCAGCACCCTAATCTCCATTGTAGGCAAAGGTGAGTTTCATTATATGGTCCTACGAGCATTTCATATTTCAGGTAAAATGGGCACACAACATTAAAGTGATTGAGGCTTTGCTAGCGACGCTTAATTTTATTTCAGTGCAAAGCTCACTGCCCTGAAATT
Organism: Hystrix cristata; assembly: GCA_004026905.1. NCBI lineage: Eukaryota > Metazoa > Chordata > Mammalia > Rodentia > Hystricidae > Hystrix > Hystrix cristata. The sequence goes on from PVJO010014029.1 coordinate 45,844, forward strand.
GGACTCTTGTTAATAAGGATTTGAGAACTAGTATTAAAATTCAGCAGCAAATCTACTTGGGGAAGTGGTGAGAGAGACTCAGTAAAATTGTGGTCAAAGAAAAGTCTTTTGATGAAAAAAAATTGTCTGTGATCACGAACTGGTAATAATGGGATGTGATCATTGCATGCTTGAATAGATTTGTATTTCAAGAGGAAAATGTAAAGTTCCGTGCCAAAAAAATAGCAATGACATGGTGACAAAGGAGCGGTTGAGATCTGGTTTTCGTGACAGTCCATCTGGGCAAAGGTATGAAGCCAAGAGATAGAGGACCCCAGCTCCCTCCTAAACGGCCATGTGTCCTCTTTCCCTTCCCCAAATCTACCAACTGCTGCATAGAGACAGTAACACACCAACTTACGTACTCTTCAGATGCTTGCCAGAAAAACTGCTCTTTACTCTCCTAATGCTGGGAGAGGCAAAATGTAAATGAAGCAGACTAAGGAGTTTCATTTAGAAATCTGCCATCACTGGTGGCATCCAATAAATACGTTAAGTACCTTTTATCTTGTAAAATAAGCAAGTCCCAAAACCCAGTGACATTAACTGAATCTCAGTTATCACCAACTTCGCCTTTAGACTCCTTTATATCCTAAAAGTGCTATGTGGTGGAATACAAGGGAAAGATTAAAACTGTGTACACATTGCACTAATTTTGCCCTATAATTTGCGTATTGTTAGGTATGACCTAGTGACTTCACTTACAACTCCTTTGGACTTGCTTATTTTACAAGATAAAATGTACTTATATATTTATCCATTAATCGTATGAAGGGGAACTTTAACCCCATTGAAATAAAAGCTAACATAGTAACAGGTCCCTTGATGACAGAGACACATTATGAGAAATTATTAGGCATCTCATATTTGCATGACTATTATAAAGTGTACTTACCCAGATCCAGATGGTCTAGGTCAGTCATTCCATGTGGCACATGCCTGTAATCCCAGCTACTCTGGAGGTTGAAGCAGGGTGTCACAAGTTTGAGGCCATCCTGGGCAACTTGGAAAGACCCTGTCCACAATAAAATTTTTTAAAGGGCTAGACGGTAGCTCAGCACTAGAGCACTTGCATAGCAAGTGTAAGGCCCTGGGTTAAATCCCCAACACTGAAGGAGAAGGACAGAAAGAAAGGAAGAAAGAAAAAGAATTATTATTATTATTATTTTTTTGGAGCTGGAGATCGAACTCAGGGCCTTGTGCTTGCAAGATAGGCACTCTAACCGCTGAGCTAAATCCCCAACCCCAAGAAAGAAAAAGAAAGAAAGAAAGAAAGAAGACAAGAAGATAGGGAGGGAAGGAAGAGAGGAAGGAAAAAGAGGCTGATCCATAGACTTTTAGCTGAAATTATTTTTATTTATTGATCCAATAAATATTCATGATGCATCTCTAATTCTTTCAACAATCACTGAGCATCTACTGCATGTCCAACGCCATTCTATGCATGAGATACAATCTAGGTAAAGTTAGGAAGCAGACAAAAAAGATTTGTGCCTTTTTGAGCAGTGATAGATGTAAAAAGAAAAATTTGAGACAAATTAAATTTAACACAAGGCCCTGAGTTCGATACCCAGCACAAAAAAAAAAAAAAATTAACAGAGGTGTGTGTGTGTGTGTGTGTGTGTGTGTGTGTGTGTGTCTGTATGTGTGTGATACACAGTGGATTGAACCCAGGACTTTTACAATAAGCTCCATCCTTAGCCTTTTTTTTTCCCTTTTGAGATGGATTTTATCTCAGTAAGTTACTAAATTGCCCAGCTGGACTCACACATTCAGTCCTCTGGCCTCAGTCTCCTGGACTGCTCGGATTACAGCCATGAACCACGATGTCCAGCAGACAGTTTACTTAACACCAAATCGAGCAGCACTCAGAACCAGATGAGGCTGAGAGGGCTCCACTGTTGAGCGGCGAGCTTTCATAGGCTGCCCAGGATGCCAAGTGGAGAAATCTCTTGAACGGCTGCAGCTGGGCAGTTGCCTACTTTGCGCATGATGTCCCTCAATCAGCTGCCTGTGATTGGCTACAAAATGTTCTAAATTTGGTTTCAATTTGCTGAACTATTAAGATTGCAATATTTTAGGTAGGAACTCAGAATACTTAAATAGCCTTAGGCCGACAGCCTCCTACTCGGTTGATCTAATACAGGCAATAAACAAACAAGATAGAAGTGTGAAGAAAATAAAACCAGGTCAGGGATGGAGAGTGTTGAGCATGGAGGAGGGAGAGGAGGAGAGAGTCAGCTCTCTGGCTGGGAAAGTCCTGCCGACCAGGTGGCCCTTCTTGGTGCAGGGGCTCCTCTGAGCAGAGACCCGCGTTGTGAGAAGGAGAGGCCCATCCAGAGCCTCAGGTCTGGGCTTTATTCTGTGTGCAAAGGGGAGCCACTAGCTGGTTAGAAATGTGATGCAGCTGATGCTTTAGAGGATTGTTCCAGCTGCACAGTGGACAGAGGATTGCTGGAGGGTGAGAGTGAACGCAAGTAAACAATGGAGAGGGCCCTGGCAACAGTAGTAGAGGATACAAAGGAAAAGTAAATAAGCTATTTTACTCCAGGGTAGAGACAGAACTGATTGATTTGCTGGGTTGCAGGAGAAGAAAGAAAACATTATCCATAGCTTGCACAGCCTAACAAGAGAGAAACACATATAAAGGAATGATGGTGGGCTGGGCATGGTGGCCCATGCCTGTAATCCCAGCACTTGGGAGGCTGAGGCAGGAATATTGCCTCGAGTTCAAGGCCACCCTAGGCTACATAGTGAGTTCAAAGCCAACCTAAACTACATAGCAAGACCCTGCCTCAACAAAACAGAACAAACAAACGAACAGAAATAATGATGGCCAACCTGAAAGACGCTGATTCAAAATGAAACTTTAAAGAAATTCTAATAATAGATGGCAGTAACTCAATGTTAAAGTACTTACTTAGCATGCATAGCCCTGGGGTCAATCCCCAGTACCACACCAAAAAAAAAAAAAAAGGGGGGGGGGAAGGAGAGGGAAGGAGAGAGGGAGGAAGAAAGAAGGGAAGGAAGAAAGGAAGGCAGGCATCACAATGTGACCCAGGCACAGAAAGAGACAAAGTCGGGTGGTAACAAAGGGGAACAGGACCTGGCAACCACAGGAAAGCTTGGAAGTCATCGTGAAAGAAGGGACCTGACATGGGCCATGGGCAGGGCGTTCCAGCAGAGGACATGGAGGTTTGAAAGCCTGTAGGGAGTAGGGGTGACTCCCAAGATTTTTAGCATAGCGAGAAGGTAGGAAATGAGAGATGAGGCCCGAGGTGTGCACGGTGGGCCATAGAAGCACATCGCCATCCAGTACTGCTAGGTTAGTGGAGACCTACGCGGGTGTCTCCAAACTGCGACGTCTCTCTCCCTGATCCCTTCATACAGTGTTCCAGCATGCTAACTCATTCTCTAAATGGAAGATAAGCTGGCCCCCGAGACTATGGATTATTTAATAGAAAAGATTACCAAAAGCCTAGAGGGAGCCATATGCCTTCTGCGATAGCTCCCTCCCTCATTTATTTAATGGCATTACAAGCAGAGTGTCCTCTAAGTGGAAGACGTAACTAACGTGGTCTTTCTTCTGTTTTAAGACCCGGCCTCCCCTTTCAGAACGACAAGTAGTGCTGTGCTCTCTGGTGCCTGCTTGGCCATCATTGTCATTGTGGTTGCCATCTTGGTGCACAAGTAAGTTTCTGGTTCTAACACTTCCTTTTTTTTTTTTTTAATTTACCAAGAACATGTATTGGTACATTGTATACATATCGATCACATTCATCATAGTTAATTTGCACCTGTACATGATAAATCTTGTTTCCCCACCCTCCCCACTCCCTCTTCTACTCCCCCTCCCCTC
>PVJO010014030.1:0-51290 GCA_004026905.1 Hystrix cristata
TCAAAGAAAAAAATTCACGGGAAAATTAGAAAACACAACAAAAATCAATCTATAAGATGCAGCTGCAAATTGTTTTGAGAAAAAAATTAGCTTTGCTTATGTTATGAAAAGAGAGAGGTTTGAAATCTATGATCTAAATTTCTACCTTAAAAAGCTAGAAAAAGATGTACAAATCTACATTAACTAAAAAGAAGGAAATAATTAGATAAGCTATAAATCAGTGAAAAAATAACTAAAGAATTTAAAATATTTAAAAAACTAAAATTTAACCTTGTTTGGTGAACGTTAGAAAACAGGCAAAAATGAACAATCGTTGATTTAAGTAGCCATGTAGGCCAGGCATGGTGGCACATGCTTGTAATTCCAGCACTTGGAGGGCTGAGGTAGGAGGATTACTGAGGGTTCAAAGCCGCCTGGGCTACATAGTGAGTTCAGGGCTACATAGTGAGTTCAAGGCCAGCCTGAACTACACAGTGAGACTGTTTCAAAAATACATAAATAAATAAATAGCAATGTTAATCAGCTCTATCATTTGTTATACAACAACAACCATAGAAAACATACTCAAGTGCATATAGAACCTTCATAAAGATAAAACATTCTGTGCCATAAAACAAGTACCAATAAATGTCAACTGATTGAAATGAGGCACAGTATATTTTCTGGCTGCCATGGATTTAAATCAGTAAAAACGTGATACCTAGAAAAAAGTCTCCCCAAGATGAAGTAAATCCAAAGGCTGCATATTAAACCAGAAGAGGTATCAAAAATTATTTTGAAATGGAAATAATGAATATACAACAAACAAAACATTCTGGAATGCATGTAATTAAGGCAGTGGTTACAAAAATTAGTACCTTTAAGCGTTTATTAGGAATGAAGAAAAATAAAAACTAATGGTCTAAGTCTCCACCTTAGGAAAGTAGGAAATGAAGAGTAAGGAAAAAAGCTGAATGAGAACATAAAACAGAAACTTGACTAGCTGCAGAAAATCATCACAGTTTGTCTTTGATAAAACAGGTAGCAAGACTGATTATTATCAATTAATCTCCTTCTAGGCTGTAAAGAAGGTGTATGAGAGTAAAGGGTTGTATCATCTTCTTGTTTGTTTTGCCCTGGCATCACTGTATTCCCAGCATCTTGTACCAAATAAAGGTCTGACTGTGTAATTATTACTAACAGGAAACACTGGTCTATTCAGCCTGAAACCTTAGATCCTTGCAGGAGTGGATCTGGAGTCTGATGTGCTGAGATCTTTAATGCTTTTAACAATTGAGTTCTTACAATACGTATCTATACTTATCTCTACATATGTGTGTGTGCATTTTTTATATATAATATATAAACCAAAGATCAGCACTTATCCATTATTCATTTTGCAGAAAATGTCTTTTACAATAATAATTTACATTATGTTTACAATTGCATGACACTGTACTTCTAAGTAACTAAAATGACTTATCAGTACTGAAGGTTTGCATGCAAATAAGTGCAAATTGGCAAGTCAACCACATGAACTGGAATCACCTTCCCCACCTGGGAAGTGATTTGTCTAATTTACTGCTCTCGATTTTAACACCTACACCATTTTGGATAGCTTTAAAAATTTTTATTTATTTACTCTAAATGTACATTTTAAAAATAGTATTTTTTCTTATTAATGTACAACACATTTTATAAAAAGCTTGGAAAATTTAGTACACTACAGTGAATGATCTCCAGTATACAATCTGATGATAAATACTATTATATTCTACTTATATTTCCCTCAAGCATATTTTTAACTTGATACATAATAGTATGTTTTTTTCTGGATTTATGACTGAATATTTTCTCCATCAGTATAATTTTGTAGGATATTTTCTTTCTTGTAGAATCTATACATCTCAAGATCATTTCTTGGCCTTTTCTATTTTCTGCCCCAACGACCAAGGTGCTATTTCCATAAATGGTTCCTGCCAGTGCACATATGTTCAAGATTGTCTCCAGATTTTCCTAGCCATTTTACCAAACTAACATTAAATTGTAACTTTTTGTTTTTTTAGAAGACAATTATGTCTAATTTCCAAACACAGGACTCCTTTTCCACATATGTATTATTTATTCTACACATATTTATTTCATAGGTTAAAATTTTTAGAATGACTTAAAATAAAAAATGTATTATCAAGCTCTCTGTGTATCAGTCCTGATTTTAATAGAAATACCTTTGATGTGTCATTGTTTTGTTGTTTTTGAATTATATCCTCTATGGTATATGAAGATTCTTTCCCATACTTGGTTGGTAAGGATTTGTGAAAAATGTATGTGGAACATTGTAGCTCAATCTACGATGATATTTAGTATACCTTTAACACAGTGTAAAAATAACATCCCCAAACTGTACCATATTCAGTCCAAGCTTAACCTAGGTAATACGGTTTTTCTTGATTTGTTTATTTTGTAGTTATTACCATTTTTTTTAGGATTCTATTATTCATTTATAACTGTCTATGAATCCTACTTTTTTGTATTTTCTTAGTAAATGGGTAAAAGGGATTGAGTATTAGCACTTCTTAGTTCACTGTTATCTCTAGGGCATTGTGTGTCTCATATATGTTATTTCATTTATTTTCTGTATTTTCCTAAGGTTATCTAATTTATATTAGAGTAAAAGTACTTGTTTAAATACTAATTACTTTTCGCCCCACTATTTCCATTCACATACCATGGGAATTATTAGACTCTACAATGTTTGAAATAATTCCCATATAAAGCCATTCTACTTTTAGGCCTTCTGTGGATGTAATTATCTAGTAATTGTTTCAATTTCTTCCTTCAGTTAATTTGGTCAATTTAGACCTTTAAAGAGCTTCCCTGAATAGTCCTACCTTCTTATTCAGAGTTGTCACTTGGATTCCTACCTCCAAAAAAGACAGCTCAGCACAAGTGGCTGCATTTGCTGTGTAGTCCCAGCTACTTTAGAGGCTGAGGCAAGAAATGCTGGAGGCCAGAATTTGGAAGCCAGCCTGGGCAACAGAAATTCATCAGCAGGCAACCATTCTTTGTATAATTTTTGAATGTTGATACCTTTTAAATAGTAAACAAGCAAACCCTGTACAAATGAGCACAACAGTTACAGTACAAACAATAAAAAATGTAAAAGATAAAAAAAAAATCACTCACACTCATGGGCACACACAAAAACATACATATCAACAAAAAAGCACTGCTTTTCCGTCTTACCGAGTCATGTTACTGAATCACCATCCTCGCTCATGCCAGAGCTTCACACTTGTTCCTTCGAATTATTCTTTCTCTTCTACACCTGGCTAGCAAGTAGATCCTGCAGAGATGTGGTAGACAGCACCCTCTACCTCACCTTCCACCAAGCTTGTTTTATCAATACCCACTTCAATAAGTTTTACCAGAAGAGGTCAGATCTGTTACACACCCAGTCAGCAAACATTATGAATGAGAAGGTATGAATAAGTTTTTTTTGTATCGTAGGTGCATTTAACCTTATGCTAATTCTGCAAGACCTTGTAATCTTTTTCTCCTTTTTTAGTGTTCAAATTTTTTTCCCCCTCACATTTCTACACAGTTTTCAGCTTAAACTATATTAATGGATAAAGCTTAATTATTTAAAGTCTTTATAACTCAAGAGTTTAAAAATCAATAAGTTTTCATTGCCATTTATGGAAGAGGAAGAATTCTGCACACTTCTTCCTCAACCCTAGGTTTCATTTTCCTTTGGCTCAGTTTCTTTTTTATTTCTAACAAATGGTCATTTTGTCTTTTGATTTATATTTGTAAACAATGGCACAGTAGGTTACATGTTCCTCTAACAGTTTAATATAGCCAGTGCTTTTAAGCTTTAGCTTCCTAAACGTGGATTCATTTTGATCAATTTTTAGCATTCCCTATGTTTTTCTATATTTAAAATCTACTTCTACGTAATTTGTTAACTTTGGAAATTAATCACTAAATAGGTAAGAATTTTTGGGTCATTTTTATTTTTTTTTACTTTGAAAAAACTGTTATGAGAAGCAGAACTTTTTACCACCGAGATGCTCAAATTATCTTTCCAATTTAAAAATCATGCAGTATGTCTAGTTTAGGTACCTGTTCATAAATTCTGAGTATTATGAATATTATCATTTCCAAAATTAATTTTTTAAAGAACAATGACTTTTTAGGATCTATAATAACTGTTTCTACTTCTTTGGAACTATCAGTTATGCAAACATTGGATGCCAACTCACCCTCTGTAAACCACGGCCCTAGCCTACTGTTTTACCCAAGTTTTCTCTTTTTTTTTTTTTTTTGGTGCTGGGAATTGAACTCAGGGGCTTGCACTTGTGAGTCAAGCACTCTAACTACTGGGCTAAATCCTTAGCCCCCTTCTCTTTCTTTTATACACTAGGAAATGGTCATGTTCATTTGCATTTCCATAAATGCTCCGTAAGAACCTTGGTCTGGGACTTCAAGCATTAGACGACACTTGCATTAAGTTGCCTAATTCCTACTCAGTCTCAATTTAGGTATCACTTTCTTAGGAAGGCTATCTGGGACTTTCACACCCACTGCTCACTAGGTGTTCCTTTTGTATTTCTACCACAGCAATCACCACTGTTGTGACAATTGCACTTAAGGCCTGGTTTACATTTGAGGAAAAAGGTAAGATTAGATAACAGAGAAGTTGTTTGACTATTGTATCACAAAGACTGGCATAAGACTATACCCACCTGATGCCCTGACATAAAGAACAATGGTGGGAGGTAAGTGAAAGAGAAGGGGAAAGAAAGATGGAAGGGAAGCATAACAGGAATGTCCAACTTTTCTTTGTCACTATCCACTGCAGATGTATGCAGACCTTCCTGAGGAAGGAAGGAAGGAAGGAAGGAAGGAAGGAAGGAAGGAAGGAAGGAAGGAAGGAAGGAAAGCGAGAAAGGAGGGAGGGAGGGAAACGCAAAGCAAGGCAGACAAGAATATATTTTGTGAAAAATTTCTACTAATGTGTCTTCTACTTAAAAACAGTGATAAAAGCAAATGCCACACTTGGCCTTCTCTCAGAAACATTATTCTAAGGTGGTAGATGGAAGAAACATATCTCAGTGTTCTGAAGAAAAGTACTGAGGCTGGCTGCTTGACAGTAGGAGGGAAAAGGTTATACAGAGTTCATTAGTAAAGTTTAGAATATGACCTATTACTTGTCCTATTTTACTATACTTGTATAGATAAAAGGGAATCTAGCGCATGTGTACAAGTGTGTCAGGTACATGGAAGGCTTCCTACTGGCACCTTGGTCATAATTTTTAAGCAGCAACCGTGTTACTATTACTAAGGTGGTTATTGAGTATCTTACCCCAAATCTGCTTTTTGATAACAGCAAAGGGTTAAATTGTCTGGGATCACTGGGCATGATGGCTCACTCCTGTAATCTCAGCAGTTGGGAGGCAGAGGCAGGAGGATTACTGCGAGTTCGAGGCCAGTCTGGACTACACAGTAGACTCAAGGCCAGCCTGAACTACATTGCTAGATCCTGTCTTAAAAAAAAAAAAAAGTGTCTGGGATAAGTAAAATTGAGTGGAAAAGGAAAAGATGATTTGTAAATGTTAGATTAATACATGATACTGGAATAACTTATTCAATATGGAGGCTATGCAAATGTTAAAAGATGTGGAATAACTTACAAGTTAAAGAGTTTTTAGTAGTTCCAAAAAATACTAGTTTCCCTATGTAGGAAAGATATTTACTATGCACAATTTAAGTTTTCTTATCAAATATGTATCACTTTTGCAAAGCAACACTAATATAAAAAGAAAAGGTTTTATATTTTTCAAATAAACACAAAGTCAGCCAATTAGTTCTGAATAAGTAGTAACAACTTTATTTTAACCCAACGTGCTGAAATGCAAAATATTTTCAGCAACAAGATACAAGTAGTATGTATCTCATCATTAACATCAACTGATTAAAAATGAGGCTGAAAAGTTCAGTAAGCTTGTACACATTTGAATCTTGAAAGTCAACTTTTCTCAGAACAAGTATTTAATTTTAGCAGAATTTTATTTCCAAAAATGGGACTTAAAGTTGCATTTTAAAAAACAAATGCAAAATCAAATGGTTTACAGTATACAATGGTAAACTCTAACAACACAAAAAGATTTAAATATAAGAATTCCTTTTCAAACAAAGTTCACGTACTACAAACAGAAGACACTGTGTGATTCATTCCTACTGAAGAAGTCTTGCATATACTAGGCACTCAATATTTGTTCAACTGGACCTAAATTTGTATCATTCCAAGAATACTTAAATAAAGTAGAGCATTTCATAACCTGCATAAAAAGGCTTGCAAAATACTCTTACGTGTGCTGAAAGTGCTGTCTTTATAATCTCAGAACACTAAAACAAACCCATTCACCTCCTTTTCAAGAATATATTGACTATTTTATCCATCACAAAGCATGCATGTCCAGTCAGACTAGTTCACCTCTGTGTACATGGCTATAAGCAAAGCTTGCTGAATTAGATGTTCAAAAATTTAACTTACCAAAGTCCCTGTTGCACTTTAGTAACAATGTGTAATACCTATGATCCAAAGTCTTTATGTTGTCTATATTTTGGCAGTGCTGCAAATTGAACCCAGGCCCTCACACATGCCGGAGCTACACCCTTAGCCCTTACCCACAATTTTACAAAGAATTCTACTTTGATTTTAAATTTATGCACAGAATTTTAAATGGATAAATGAAAAATTATGCTTTTGAGAGTTTAAACTTTGAGATGTAATTTAAAAATAAATCATAAGGTTCATGACTTCTAAAGAGATTTTTGTTACTACTTTAAAATAATTATAACTGATGTCCTAAAAAGGCACTGTTTTTACATTTCATTGTGCAGTAAATAGTAACATTTTTGAGAATTGTAATTTCTTTTGTCTCTCAAATTAAAGCACATTTAAATGAAATATTTCAACTAATCTGAATGCTCAACATTTAACTGAGTCCTATTTTCATAAATCCACTCTTCTGAACATACTACACACAAGCCCAAGTGAATACAGACACACGCACACATATGCACAGATACACTCCCCCACACACGCACAAATGACCACGTAATTCATGCAAGGTTCTCCAATTACTATTTGAAGACAATGACACATGAGTATTTAAGGAGGTAACATTGGTAAGCCATATTACGGCACCTTCATATTTGTGCTCCAAATACCAATACATATTAAAATTAAAAAATGAAAAAAGGCACAAATAGAGAGTTTCTAATTCTTAGTCTAAAGAACAGTTATTCAATGACTACTTTTCTATTACGTAATATTTAAAACCAATCACTACTTTGTAAGCAAAAGCCTTCTTAGTTGATAAAAGAAAAACAGGAGCAGGCTTACAGTTTAAAAGGCAAGACTGCTCTAGACAGAAACTGCCTATTTTAAATAAAATGTATGTAGTTTAAAGACAGTGGAATGGGTGGGGAAAGGCTAGTAGAGCACTCACATTAGAATACATTTTTTTAAATCATTGCCTCAAGAATCCATAATACTAAAAATATACATAATAAATAAAAAAATAAATCAACTACCATACAATTCTGTTAGTATAATGGTAGGCATTATATTATTTGAAAAGTGGACATTTCTACAAACATGAATATTTGTAATTACAGCACAGTGTTTGACATTTTGGGTACAAAATACGCTACCAAACTTAAAAAAATCTTTATAATAAAATCCTTAAGATTTGAAATAAACACTGGACTTATGATAAGCTGAAATGCTTACTAAATGGTGTTACTGAAATCAATGTAGTTAGAACACAGACTGAATCAGTGAATTAATTCACAATGTATTGGCACGGTGTGCATTTGATATAAATAGATAAGCCATTTTTAAACATGTGATAACATAATTCTATAGCCAGACAGAATTTGTTTTCTTATAAATAAGATTCTGGGAAAATCTTAAATTAAAAGCACGTATGTGTATTTTTAAAATTGTACATCATGCCAGGCATGGTGGCACATGCCTGTAATCCCAACAAAAGGGAGGTTGAGACAGGATGACCGCCACAAGTCTGAGGCCAGCCTGGGCTACATAGTGACTTCAAGGTTAGTCTGGACTTAACAGCAAGACCCCGTCTCAGAAAACACAAACGAACAAATAAAACTGTACATCATAAATTTAACAGGTTCAATGTTAAGGTGGAATTGAGAAAGTGAATTTTAACTTGCCATGATACTCTTACACACGATGAAGTCGATTACTAGTTCAGAATCTTTCTTCTATCCTAAAAGAGTCTTCAAGTTTTAAATTTAAATTATACAGCAAAGGTTCAGTAAGATAACTGAAAACATGATCTTTTCAAAACTCTAGTTTGCTGTGAATAACAAATGCTTACTGGACAGCATGTGTTCGATGTAAATACAAATCATTCTTGATATATTAGGATCACTTCAGTTAACATCTCACAAAGAGCAAAAATAATATCTATTTTAAAGCCTCAAGCTTCATTGTTTTCCTTTGTCCTGAATGCAAAAACTAAACCAATTTCACTCTGGAGAATAAAGTTATATATGCAAAGATACAAGAATCCACATTTTTTTCCAGTGACACACTTTTTCCCTTGTGGTCAGATACAAATCTTGCCTGAGGAGCACACTGTCTCTGTAACAGAAGGCCAGATGTGGCTCTCTGACACTGGTCACACCTGCTTCTCTAGGACAAGGGCCCAGAACAAACTTCTGATTATCAGTGAACATCTGTAAATGCTTAAAGCTAAAATTCATTTACAATAAAGAACTGGCCTGTGAAAAGCAGTTTATAGTTTATCCTGTTCACATTATGCAGAATTTCAATAATCCACGATATTAGTACAGTAATTAAAACACAAAGGAGAAAGTAAGAGGGGATAAGCTTCATAGTGTAGACTGACTTTCTAAGGGTTCTGTCCCTTACTACGCATGTCCCATGGGCAATAATATTTGTTCACTGTTTGAAAGAGGGCATACTGTCCAGGATTCACTTATTGTTCAGGTGCCTTTTGCAAAATAAGATAAAACAGGAATAAATCTAGTAAGGAATACCTGAAATCCAAACCAATTTACCTATAATCAAAGATCTTTTTCTTATCAATTATCACAAACATCCTAGTTGCCTCCATCTGTCCTAAAAAATTCTTTCAAAAGTTAAAACATAATTATACATTATTAATCCCCTCAAAAGCAAAAAAATATAGGTACCATTCAGCATAGAAAAGTCACATATTAAAAGTGCATATATATTTTTCTTACTTGGCCCACTCATTAGATTTACATTTGGTCATTCTCACTTTTAACATGTACAGAATTCTTCATATAAATGTAGATCATTATAAATTAAAAAAAATTACTTCAGCAGAAAACATGCTTTCTTCTTGTTGAAATCTTAACCTCAATCATTTCTCCACCACTGTAAACTTGGATAAACCCACAGTTTCTTGGACAGTTAACACACAGACAAACATCACAAATTTTAGAATAGTTTGGGCCAACTCATTGCATATTTGCCCCTTGAAATGAAAAATAAATTAGAATTGAAGCAGTGTATTACCATAACTTACCTTGAAGGTAAGCAGTTTCTCCTATATTTATAAAACTTAGACTGGAAACATTACTGGTAATCTTCAATACAAGTGCTTTCAAGGAGAACTTAGTTTTAAATTTTGATATAGCATAGGACAAATCCTATAAAATTCCTTTTTCCTTTCTCAAAATAATGGAAGATCTTTTTGAAACTTAGCATCTTCAGTTATCAATATTACTGCATTATGGAGCTAGTGCAATCCTGCATAGCCTTGGTCAAAATGACAAGGCACGATAAAAAAAATTAAAATATTATATGAACAAGAGAAGTCACTGAAGATAATTTAAGGCCTTGAAGTGAATTAATCAGTCTAATTTAAAGCTGAAGTATAAACCATAAATTATCCACCTGAAATGCAAGCAATATGCCTTTTCAGCTTCTGTTCTGTAGACAGGAAAACAGAAACATCTCTTGCTTATGGTTTGTGTATTAGAATCCTTCTGGACCTGGAGGAGTAAAAGTCAATTCCATTTTTTCTACTGTTCACGGAAGATTTCAGGACTGCTTTAGCCGCTTGCGTGGAATGCCAAACTGTGGACACTGTGCAGATGCTAGTGCTCTGAAGGCTTCTGCTACTAAGTGAGGGTGAGAATGAATCATAGACTTCCACCCTGATGTTTCCATTATGTCGGTAGCTTGGCTGAAAAATAAAATTAAGTGATGCTTACTAAAAGACACTTTACAAAATGTTTTGTCAACGTTTTATAATTTGTAGATTCTGAAATGTTTGAACAGTATATGTACTCAAGTCATCTAAATTTATTAAAATATCCTATTTATCTTACTAGTATTTTCTATTGAAACTGAAACTATTACACATTTCAGGGGAGCAAGTTCCCTAAGTACATGACATTGGTCTCCACAGTTCTGCTCTCATTGTTAGCATTTCTCTACCAGCTCTTTGGCCTCTCCTCTTCTCCTTTAACATGTATTATTTATCTCATCCACCCCTCAGAATTTCAACAATCAGATTCAATGATGATAACTAATGATTTGCTAAATCTTAGGCCTCCTCATGAGGTTTATGCTCAAATGCTTGTTCTTTTAACTTCAATGTGCCTCAAGACCCATAAATTCATGACTGTCAGATAAGAACTTATCTCTCTCCTCAAACCCCAAATTGTACCTCTTTCACTTCCAATCAGCTTCTACCATCTTCCAGTGACTCAGGTTAGTCCTAGAATCTGTCCTATCTAATTAACTGTCAAAAAGTCCTGTTTTAATTTTCAAAGACATCATGAATCTCTGGTTAAGGCCTTGATCATATCTCACATTTGGATTATTGTAACAGTCTCCTAATTTGTCTAGTCTCCTGTCTTGCTCCGCTCATTCAAGCTGCCAACATGCTGCCATAGTGACATAAATATAACTGTATCATGCTGTCTTCTATTGTTCCTCTTTGCCTACATCTAAGGTTTTAGAAAGGAAGAACATGGCTCCTTATTGTTTGTGCCCAATTTTCTTTCTGCAGCTTTCCATTTTCACTTTTATGCTCTGGATTTTTATACTCAGGTCCTGAGCTGTTTATTTTATTTATTTATTTTTTTTTAAATTTTTTTTATTATTTTTTACCAAGAACATGTATTGCACCCCATGTATGTCACCACTGTGCAATCAGAGTAAATAACAGCTCAAGCAACAAATCTAGTTACTTTCCCTTTCCTCTTTTCTTCTCCTCCTTTTACCACCCTCTCATAATATCCAAATTTACAGAGTCCGTCCTTAAGATATCTCTTATATAGTAGTTATTGGATGCTTATTACTTCTCACTGTTTGAATGTTATATGGCTTTGCAGATCTGACCGCTGCCTACTTTCTTCAGCTTCTTCTAATTACCTATCCTCTTCACACTGATACACACACACACACACACACACACACACATATACACACACACTCATGCACTACTGCTCTCTCTCTCCCTTATGGGATATATTTTCTCTCCTCTCTCCTTCACCAGATCAATTCCTAACAGTGTTTCAGGCCTGTATTTTTACAATTCTTTGTAAAGGCTTTTTCTTGCCCCTATATGAGATTAGGTCACTTTGGTATATGCTGCTATGGATATACATTCTTTATCATTGTACTCCATTGCAATTACCTGTTTAATTAATGTGCTATTAAACTGTAACTCCTTGAAGACAAGAAAAACAGCTGCCATGTTTACCACTATTTTCACTGTACAAGGTGCAATACCTTGGGAACCTACTGGATAATAAAGTTTAAGAATCTGTCAAGTGTTCATTATGGAAATTGGTCTGTAGCTCTCTTTTTAGGTGGGATCTTTTTCTGGTTTTAGTATCAGGGTAATACTTGCTTCCAGGAACGATTTAGGAAGTACTGCTTCCTTTTCAATTTCATTAAAGAGTTTGAGGAATAGTGGTATTAGATCGTCTCTGAATTTCTTATAGAATTCAGCTGTGAAACCGTCAGGACCTGCTTTTCTTTGTTGTTAGGTTTTTAATTACCTCTTCAATTTCAATGGCTGATATTGGGTTATTTAGAATTTTTATCTCTTCTTGATCCAGTTTTGGTAGTTCATATGTTTCTAAGAATCTGTCCATTAAATTAAAATCATCATACCACAGCGATGTATGCCCAACCATGTTCATAGCAACACAGTTTGTAATAGCTAAGTCTTGGAAACAACCTAAATGCCCAATAACTAATGAATGGCTAAAGAAAATGTGGTTTTTCTACACAATGGAGTACTACTCTGCCATAAAAACGGACAAACTAGAGACATTTGTATGTAAATGAATGTTCCTTGAGAACATACTATTAAGTGAAAGAAATCAGATGCTCATGAGTACACATTGAATTGTTTCTCTGATATGAGAAACCTTAAGTGTACATAAAGACAAAGGGGTATAATAGATATTATGTAAGAAAAAAAAAGATAGTATTCAAAAGGGAAGAGAACTAGATAGGGAAAAAGGGGAAAAAGAAGGAAGGGTAAAAGAAAAATAAGATGAAAGGGGAAAAAAATGGAAAAATGTAGATAAACCTGTTGCAAATAGGGAAGGGTAGGGGAATGGAAGGGAGGGGAGGGGAAAAGGAGGGAAAACCAAGATATATCATGTACAAGTACGAAATAAAAGTGTTCATTATGATCATAATGTATACAATGTACCAATACATGTTCTTGGTTAAAAAAAAAAAAAAGGAATCTGTCAAATGAACAATCAACTACTATGTCATGATTCTCTACTTTGGTTCATGCTATCCTTTCTGACTGTAATGTCTACTACTTCCTCCTTAGTTTGCTGAATCTTACTATGTTGTAAGACTCAGCAAAACTGGTTGTGGTTGTACACACCTATAATCCTAGCACTCTGAAAGGCTGAGGCAGGAGGATCACAAATTCAAACCCTGCCAGAGCAACTCAGCAAGACTCTGTCTCAAAATAAAATGTTAAAAAAGGGGTAGGGAGGTAGCTCAGTGTGAAGGCCCTGGGTTCAATCCCCAGTATTGTGAAGGGAGAAAAAAAAGAAAGAAAGAAAGACTTAGCTCAGTCACCTCTACAAAAGCCATCTCTAAATCTTTAAGCACAGACAAAAATGCCTGTACATAACCACTTCTATCATATTACTTACCATATTATAATGAAAGTATATATTCATATATGTCCGTTAGATAAATTTCTCAAGAAGAGTTTCCTTCAAATGTCTTTTTAAGTGATGTACCTTAGCATGGTGCTTGAGACACAGTAAATGTTAGGTTAATGTGTGCTGCACTAAATACTAGTTGAGAGCAAGAAAATAGTTTTTTATTTGCCAAACATCAAATTGCCAGTGTGTCACTAGGTTTAAAATTTTCAACTACCAGAATCACAGATAATGCTTATTATATTTGACCTTTTTGCTCATTGATTCAATAAATATCTATTGAAGATATGCACATACAACACAACTCTTCCAGGAGTTATTAAATAGAATAACATTCACTGACATAGAAAAAGTTATATAATGTATTTTTTTTAACAGAATAACACTAAAGCTTGAAAACAGCTAAGTAAAAAGAACCATAGAATTGTTACTTGTTGTTAGTACAGTATATTTTCTCCTCAGATCATATAGCATGATGCTATATTATCAAGCACTAATACATGGAAGAATCAACGACCTATAATCAGTCACTACTTTTTACTTTCAGAAAACAGAATTCACAAACAAGTAAGAATTCAGTTAACTAATTTCACCCATATCGAGAGAGATAAAAACAATAGGAAATAATTAAGTCAACGAAATACTTCATTTTATTGTCTTTAACACTGTTTTTTCACTTATATCAACTTTTAATAATTTGAAAAGATGTAATTCAAGGTTTATAGGTAACACCAATCAAAATTAGACATATAATCTTCAACTCATCAATTTTTTTCCTCTATGATGTCAAATAATCACAAAGAATACAGAAGTCACTCTAAAAATGACATAAAAGAAAAAGCAGAAAATAATAAAGTCTAATATTTAAAGACCTAGGTTTCAAAGGATACAGCAACCTCCAACTCCTTACAGGCTTACTAGGGAAAAAGAAAAATCAAATTGCTACCATTTTTGGAGTATTAGGTACCTTAGCCTAATATAGCATATGATGCAAGGTATTTGGCTAACCTAAGGAGCAGTGAACCAACACTCAAAAATGAAGACTTTCAAAGCAAGTCTAGAGGGCACACTCTTCACCAGATTAAATCCCATATTTGAGGGATGCTTTCCAAAGGGGGACAAGCTGGATCTCTAGCAGCTAATACCTAGTCTGAGGTACGTATCATGTGGCATATGTACGTAAGAAATTAGCTCAGCCACTCCAGTTTGCATTAGAAGCTGATCTACAAGGGAGCATAGCCTCAGGAATTCACTAAGTAGTCAAATTATCTTTTTTGTTTTTAATAACTATCAGTTTACTTAATATCACTAACAGGCTGGGATTTAACGCAGTGGTTAGAGCGCTTGCCTTGCAAGCACAAGGACCCGAGTTCGATCCCCAGCACCAAAAAGAAAAAAAAAAATATATATATAACTAACGTCTGGATTCATACTTATTATAGATGAACAAAAGGCTATGCAAACAATTTCATTTATGCAGATCAGAAACTGATGTAATCTTACTTGCTGTTCCAGTTTTTCCCATCTTTACACCCAAGTTGTCGAAGTACACTGCACCTGCATTGAAGATTTAAACACACTTAAAAAAAAGTCCAATGAAAAATACTGGCGGTGTCATGCCCACTGAAATACAACCCTAGCTTACCTATTAATAAAGTCTATGGCTTGTGCTTTCAACTGTTCTGCACTGTGCAAATCTGCAAGGACAAGGGTATCGGCAACATTTTCTACTGAGAGGTTACTACACAAAGCTTCTTCACACATGACCTTCAGCCGTTCCAGTGCATACTATCCAAAAGAAAAATATAACCAATAAACATTCACTCCGACTACTATGTTTTCAAACATACGATTTACTTAAAGCAGATTATTCTCTGAAGTAGAGTTATTTTAAATCATTAAATCACTTATTTTAGCCTAATATAAAAAATATCAATAAATGCTTTTAGAAGACAGACTAATTTGCTTGTAGGAGACTGCAGTTTATATAAGTGCAAAATACAGTATATTTTAAAAGGTGGATTTATGCTACAAAAGCTATGTTATGATCAGACACACAGTTTAAATCCAGCATTGTTTCCCTCGTGTGAGAAACCCAAAGGGTAGGTAAGGAACATAATGGAGGATAGATATTGGGAAGTAGGAAGAACATATTCTAATAAGAAGAGGTACAACAGAGCGGGGAGGAGGGATGGAAGAAAGGGAAAAGGAAAAAGAATGGAAGGAAAAAAATGGAAACAAAGCTTTTGTAAATGGAGAAGGGGAGAAGAGTTGAAGGGAGGGAAGAGGAATGGGAAAAAAAAGAATTAAGATATGCATATTATGTACGGGTACAAATTCCCTATGATGAATGTGGTCAATATGTATGACAAATATGCACTAATAAAAAAAAGAAAAAAGCTACTTTATGATTCAATATTCCTAATAGTATTAATATTTCTCTTCTCCATTTCACACTTAAAAGTGTATAACCCAGTACATTTCATTTTACCACTATTCAATCTTAAAGAATGAATTTGTTAAAGGCTAAACAAATCCTATTACTAAGCACTAAAAATTCTTGCAGTTATCAGTGTACACAGTACCTAATACACCATCTTTAGCAGCTTTATTGAAGTATAATTGATATACAATAAAAAGCATATATTTAAAGTTTATACTTTGATAAATTTATGCAGCCACAAAACCATCACCTCTCCAAGACAGTAAATGTACCCATTATTCCCAAATTTCCTCATATCCCCTTTGTCATTTCTCCCTCGATCCACTTTCTATCACTATAGATTAGGTTGCATTTTCTCAAGTTTTTTATAAATGAAATTACACATTACATACTCTTTATTTTGGAGGTCTGGCTCTTACACTCAGTACATTTTCAGATTCACGCCTGTAACTGACTGTATATGAACAGTCCAACTCTCATTGCTGAGCATTTCATAACATAGAGACAGAGCAGAATCTGTTTATCAATTCACTTGTTGAACATCTGAGTCATTTCTAATTCTTAGCTATTACACATAAAGCTGCTATGAACATTCATATACAAGTCTTATACAAATATATGCTTTCTTTTTTCTTGGGCAAAACCTTAAAAGTGGACCTAATAGATCATATGGTAAGTATAAATTTAACTTTATAAGAAAACTGCTAAATAGCTTTTCAAAGAGGTTATATAATTTCTATAGTCACATCAGCAGTATTTGAGGATACTAATTCTTCCATATTTTTGATAACACTCAGTAGGATCTTTCTAATTTTAACCATTATTAATAGGTATGCAGAAGTAGAGATACACCATAATGATTTTAATTTACAATGATGTCAGGTATCTTTCAATGTATTTCACTGACTTCATTTCAGGAACTGGCTGTTCAAACATTTTATCCACTTTTCGCAAAACCACTGCTTCTTTACAATTGACTTCTGAGAATTCTTTACATAGTCTGACTATAAATGTCAGCTATCTATTAAATGTGCTCTTTAGATTGAAAATCACTGGCTCTTAAGATTTTCTGATATTTTTGCAGTTTCCTTACCTTCAAGAAATCACCACTGCAAGAGAACATTATAAAATTGTTAACATTCTTTTTCTGTGCTGTCACATTAAATATAAGTCTACCAATACAGAGAATTATATATTTTCTCCTAAAAAACAAAGGGCAGGCACTGTGTCTTAAGGCTAATATCTGACACTTGTAATAAATTTTATATGGTATTGTGTATTCCTTCTTATAAAAGGACATTTAAAAGTACTGAGTTTACAGTTTAATCTCTGATTTAAAAAAGACTTCTTTCTAGCTTAAGATTTTCACATCTATAATTTCCATATTACCCTACTATATGCTATCTCATAAAACTCTCAAGAGCCATCAACAAGCAGGATAAATTAATTCAATATTTCAAATTGTTTGGAGTCTTATTTGATGATGATAGCTTTCTATATCTATCAAGCTGGAGGATATTTTTCAACTCCTTAAAATCTAATTACTTACTTTGTCTGCAGCTGCCAACAAGTTGTCAGCCATTTTATCAAGATTTGGTGCTTTCCCTGTGTAAACGAATCTCATCATTTCTTTAAAAACCTCAGGGTCTAAATCATTTATTTCCACTCGATTCTGATATTGAAAACAACACAAAAAAGTTAAAGAATATATACATATAAATAAGCCAAAATGAGTCTTTGACAGTAATTTAAAAACCCCAAATATTCTCTACCATACTTTACCACTCAAATAAACACATTTTCTATTTTAAAATTGAGGTGACAAGCAAAAGGCCCTGAGTTTGATCCCTAGCACAAAAAAAAAAAAAAAAAAAGAGGTGAGTAAAGAAGTATATCTTCACTATGTTAACAGAGAAACTAAAGTAGGTAAGACGAAGAGGAAAAGCATAGACTGTATAAGAGGTGGGAACTAGGACCAGCTGAAAAGTCCAGAATGTGATACTGAGACAAAGCTAAGCACAACTACGTAGGAATGTAAGCTGCAATTTCTCAATAACTAAATAAATAAAAATCTGTAGGACAAAAATAATACAACTGTGTTCAGTTTGTGACTGCTACCTTAGAGGATGATAACTTTTTCCCTGAAAAAGCTGAATTTCTAGGTCCTAAAGAATGTGAAAAACCTTACAAACAAAATCTCTAGTCTCAGCATTATGTGAAAGTATGGCCAGTAGCTAACTGAATATGAGGCTCACAAATCTCAAAATCCTGCCTTTTGCAAAAATGATGTATATTATCTAGTGCACTTCCTTGCTTACCTGAGACACACTCATTTCCAAAAAGATTAATTATACGATTTTATTCCTGTATATATTTGTAGTCAGTTTCTCTTTTGCGATCAAGGAAGCAGCTAAATATCTAACATTAAGCAATACCAAACTTTTCAGAACCTTTGTTGTTAATAACACCTGACATGACTGCTACCACCCGACTTGGAAGTGATTAGGATGATCACCTCCACAGGACAATCATGAAAGGAAAGAAAGAAGGTATTTTATGGCAGCTTGTAGTTCTACAGCTGGAACACATGACAAATTCTGGAGTTGTCCAGTAGGAGTCCTAAGTTTCATGTGTTACACACCAGAAAGCAATCAACTGCATCTCTAAGATAGTTACATTTCAAAGTGACAGGTGAAAGAGTAATGTTTAGAGACAAATATGTAATATCTTGATTATAGTGTACAATAACATGGATACAATCTATGTCCTTTTTGTTAAAATGAATTAATGTCCTCTTATTTGGTGATGAAAAGAATATACTTTATTGTTAGAAAAAAATTCCAAAATGAATCCACAAGGTCTAGAAAGGGAAAGACAAGTTCACCAAACACCTGTCAATTGGCTATGGACGACAAGACTTTTTTTTTCCTTTTGCAGTGATGGAGATCAAACCCAGAGTCCTATGCATGCTAGGGACATGCTCTACCACTGAGCTATATCTTCAGTTTTTGAAAAGTCCTTCAGGCTAACAACTACTCATTTATTTCTCTACCAGATGAGTATCAAAATAGCTATTACTTGGGATATTCACTGGATCTCCACACTGACCATACATCTACTGTTCTGTAAGATCAAAGAAGACATTTTGTCCCATCTTTCTATTTGTTTCTAAAAAGTTTCCCTTCTTATCAAAGTGAAATAATGGGAACATGCACTGTTAAAATATATATTCTAAAATTTTACATGTGTGCAAATTAAATATTAAACCTTTAAGCCATGTTTACCTTTTTGCTTTCTTCCATTTCATGTTCAAACATTGCATTAAAAACTGGGGACCGAGCTGCAACAAGATGAAGTATCATTACTTAATGCACAAATTTGTTTTAAAAACCTACTATATTACTCCAAAGTAGAAAAAGTACCTGCAAGCACAGATTTATGAGCTTTAAATTCTTGTCCTCTCACAAAGAAACTGCAATCTGTAAATCTTGTGTTTTCCCAGAGATTACCTAAATCTTCTGCTAGTCGACATTCAGGCACCTTCAAAGTATTTGTATTAGTATGTCCTGATATATTCACTGAATCTTGAACCACACTCACCTAATGAAAAGAGGGAGCAAGAAAAACTTGGACAAATTAATAGTTATTATATCCATACTTAAATTCTTTATTTTTAAAATCATTTGTTTAACTCAATGTACTCCTGATAAAAAATCCTAATACTGAGGGAATTTAAGGATGTATTTAAATGAGATAAAGGAAAATTAGAAACAAACTAGATCTTTTTCAGAGTGACATTTTAGGTAAAGAAATGGCTTATCAACTGGTTGGAAAACTTGATTATTACAAAAGTAATTTCATAGCAGAAAAGTCACAATATGGTATCAAATATGAATAAGGAACTAATAAAAATAAAAGGAAAAAACAAGAGAAGTGAAAAATTTGAACAAGAAGATGGTATTTTTGTGAGGTGCAAGAAGAAATTTTTTATTTTTTCACTTACACTTTCGACCTATTAACATCTAAATTTTACTATATATACAATTTAATTATTTATGGGTAAAAGTGAGTAAAAATATGCAAATCGGAAAGCTTTTTAAGCATTGTTCCTCTAGGTTTCAGTGCTAGTAGAACAGATTTAAAAACCAAGACCTAGTTTAAATTTTAAAATAAGAATTCTCACAAAAGCAACTCCAATTATTAAAATTCATGGAAATCTTTTATGGAAAATCAACAGCAAGAGCAATACAAAGGTTAAATTACCACCCATTAAAGATGACCATATATTGAATAAAATCCTGAAACACCACTAAGTCCTGCTCACAACTATTAAGAAAAAGTATTTCACTATATCTTATTGGAAATTTCATACCATAATTAATAAAGACTATAGCATCTTGACTAATAAGCAAATATTTCAGAGTAAATAAATTATTTTTTAAAATTAAACAAAAAGTGCAGTTTTAATTACCTATTGTTTTAAGCTAAATTTTGGGTCATTTCTTATGCAGCATTCACAGCTGCATTCATTTTTACAAGTATACGTAAGGATACATAATGATAAACTATAGAAGTATAAATCAGAAATGGAAAATTTGGAACAGTAATATTACTTTGCAACATGATTATGACAAAAAATAATTTATTACAATCTTGTCAGATGTCTTTCTATACATGGGGGCCAAGATATTATGTACATAAATAAGTCCATCAATATGTTTTATCTTATCAAGTTTTTAATCATTCAAATTGCCTCTAAAATTTTAATATTATAAAAGAGAAAGAAAAGATGTTTTCCTGATCTTTATCTGATTGCTCTTAACTCCACTACACATTATAAACTAATAATATACAAACTCCAAAACTTCTGGTGCTAATATTCAGGATTTAGTCAGGGATTAGTTTTTTTAGCACAGATCAGTATTTATTTTTTCAGATTATGCTTTACTCTTGAAATTTCTAGGCAGGTGGAACTGGATCTCTTCAATTACTTGCATAAACTATGCAGCAGGGTTATAAAAATGTGATGAGAGTCTCTTAATCTAATTAAAAATAATGTATTTAATGCAAAAATTTGGCAAAAACCAGGTAACAAAAAATATGTATAAAAGATTATTAATGGGCATAGATATCTATGATTTATACTGGTATTCAGAATAAGCAATCACAATTTATAAGGATTTGCATTAGGATTTCCATTGATTTTCCATACCTAATTATTTACATAGTACTATCACAGCTACCACAAGTTTGAACTAAGATACATAATTAACATTTCACACTACCAACAGTATTAGAGGACTATTTATGCAATGATTTCTGATCATTTTTGATAAATATAATAAAATGATAAAAATTTAGTTTTTTCTATTACATATTCAAAACAACTAATTAACAGTTTCAGATGGAACCTAGAATAAAAAATTCAGAAAGAAGGCTGAGATTCTTTGCTGATTTAACTCATTTGATAATTCTTTTCCAATTGTTTTTGACTCAACCCTGAGACATTAGACTGAAGCTGAACACGTGAAGGATGTAATCAAAATCAACTTCCTCTAACTGTCCTAAAAATCTAGGTCTCCCCCAATGTGTAACTAAGGTGAGTACTAGTCCCAAGTTCTAAAATTCCAATTTTTCAAACTAATTCTAAGAGCTAGGAATTTCCAAAACTACCTACTATAGCACTACAGTGCTGTCACTCTAATCAACTACCTACTGCCTCCCCCTCTACCTTCAAAGTGAGTAATCTTTTAAGAGTCTATCTTCACATTGTCTTCTAGAAGAGTGGGTCTGAGACTTTCTGACTTTCATAGAAAATGACACATCGTGGAGAGGAGGCACAGATGTTTATCTAGAAATCTCCTTTTGCTTTTACTTGAACCACTATATATGGACTTTGCAAGATGGAGCTATGTCTTGCACAAAAAGGATAGCACCCACCTGCCTTACCTGTCTACAGCACCACTTGCAGGGGAGGGGGAGGAGGCAGTTCTTTGGGTAGGGCAGTGCAATGCTTCCTCCTCTTCTGCAAGCAGTGCTGGAGATGCTGTAGAAGGAAGGGCATCCATGAGAGGGTCGGAAGAAATGATGGAGGGCATGAAGAATGCTTAAAAGCATTTTATGCCCACCTATGATATATATGGTGCCCAGAGTATAAATGTTTAAATCAGTAACAGGATGCCAACTCATTATTTATTGCAATAGATTGTATTTTTAGGGGGTCACTAGCATGTACAATCTAGCATATGGATACCAACCACACTTTAAAATACATGTCAAAAACATTTCAGCCTTAATTCTGAATTTCTTGGTTATCTAGGTTCCAGTACAAAGGTACTTAAGAAATTATCTGTAAATACTATTTCAATTCTAAAAAATGATTATGTCCTAAAAAGGTACATTCACAAAAAAGATTTTAGCTGCATTTCAAAAAAATTGGATTAAATAACCCTGAAGGGCCATCCATTAAATTCTAAGATGACGTTTAAAAATTAATACATTCGAATTTAGGTAACTGCTAAATTCTGGAAAAGTTAACATTAAGGTTGCTGAAACTTTTAAGTAGTACAACCTATATTTATTTAGAATACTACTTGGAATATCTGCCAACTGGCAACAAATACTTTAGGTTTTTTGTTTGTTTTTTCCAAATTATTTAATGAAACTCGTGTTATGTGCTTTATCATCCATACAACTGTGTTTATAGCAAATTAATGATACATTTTATTTCTCTTATCCAAGTGAAAATAATGCACTATATTATCTCTGGTACCCTATTTCAATCAGGACACATCTGTCATTATAATAGAACATAATAATACAAAATTAATTTGTAATCTTGCCAAGAAATTTTGCACATTTACTATATAGAGATTAAAGCTAATTTAGTATTTAAGGAAGTTATTGTGTTTCCAGTCCCCAGTAACCTGTTAAAACATATTTAATGTTGAGTTAATTTGATCATAACATTTCAAATGGCAGTCTTATAAAATTATCAGCTGATTCAAACATTTCAATAAAATTGTACTGGTAACATAATTATAATCCTTGAATTCATTTCAAAGATCAATCTCAAAAATTCGTATATATAAAAGTACTTACTAACAAAATTGAATACAAACATTAAAACAAATCACAAGTTGTTTGCAAGGGCAGTACTGGTAACTTTCAAAATGATGTTTTAAGCACATAAATTTACCTTATATGTTTGTCAAAATATATGTGTATATATTTAAAATTTGAGAACTATTTTTTAGAATGGTAACATACCCATCTGATTGAGTCAATTCTGTGAATAATTAGAAGGCTTTCCAATCTTTTTTAGGTACTGCACTTTTGGGTTCAAACTGATACACTCTGAGTAATAATGTTTAATATTATCAGTCTAAACAAACTGGCTAAGTCAGAATTATTCAGGAAGATATTGAGAAAGATTCATTACAAAGAGATGCATATTCAGTCTTTTGAAAAGGAAGGACTTAGTAGGCATAACTACACACAGAATTTATAGCTAGAGATATGACAAAAATTTTTCCAGACTGGGCCACCATATTGATTTGTAAGACAATTTAGTCAGTTTTTTCCTGATCAAACATTTACAAATGAAACTTTAATTTTTAAAGTATTACCCAATACTAATGCAGTTTGTATTTTTGTCATATCACTAAACATAACCAGGGAAATCCTTATAGTAAAATATATACTCACCTCACAAAATAATGTTAGCTTGTCATCTGGCAAGAGACCATTAGCTTCATCAAGCAAAAAATCCCTTCTAATGAATTTTTTAAATCCCCAGTCCTTCCCTTGAACAAATCGATATGCTCTTTGGCTTTCTGGTAGAAAACAGAAGCTTAAATAAAACAAATATCCAAGAAATACTTTTTTCACTTTATGATACAGTGAAATGAAATATATAAAAATAGGACTTGGTCAATACATGGCTCATAGAAATTCTAAATATGTGTGTTCATAAATAAAATGGCCTCTGAATTGAATCAGGAAGAACTAGACGACTTCACATCACTACTCAAATTTTGGCCATAGTTGGTGAGCTCAGTTTTCAACTTCTGAACCTGTTAAGAAGACCACATAAAATCTTGTGGAAAGAGAAGAGATTTTTAACAAGATAGCCCCTAAAAGATAATGAAATAGAACCAAAATTTGTTGGCATAAGCATACTACTCATTATCTGATACCAGAACATGGATAGAAATATACTCTAATTTCCTATCCTTTAAAAATGGATATTTTAAATTTTTTAAGCTTTCCTGGTACACTCATCCTACTACTATTCCAATGTACTATAGAAAGAAATCTATAACTGGTAAAAAAAAAAAAAGTTAAAAAGTCTCTTTTCATTCCTAAATCTTTAGACATAATTCTTTTGTCCCTAAAAAACACTTTCATAGAACTCAAATAAGCAGATCATTGTGGCACATGCTTGTAATCCCAGTACTCCAGGAAGCTGAGGCAGGAAGATCACAAGTTCCAGCCCAGTCTCTATCAAAATAAAAAATAAAAGAGTGCTAGGGATGTAGCTAAATGCGAAGTCTTGAGTTCAATCCCCAGTGTTTGAAAAAAAAAAAAAAAAAGAAAAGAAAAAGGACTTTAATAATATCTGCCATAAATACTTCAAATATTTAAAGTACTATATAACAAGTACAAACTGAGAAATAAAATTCTCTATAGAAAGTATTCATCATTTATGATGTAAAGACTGAAATCGAGGTGGAAAACCAATATCTAACTGAAGTACTCCACCATTTGAAATGTCAGACAATGTGACAGTTATGTGTATTACTCTGCCAATAAAAGATACTATTAAAAAGAGTGTGTGTAGTTAGTTTTAAGACTTTTTTTGTAATAAAATTACATGTGGCAATCCATAACTGTCTTGTATGTACACTATACATTTTCTGTTATGAAGCTCTTGGCCTCAGAATTTCATCTGGGCTATACACAAATGTATATATGTATGCAAATCCTGGGCTGAATTTAATAGACCTTAAGTCTTAAGGCAAGCGGATTTTTCTTCAGTGTAGAGTCCACTGCTCAAAAAATTCTAGTAATAGAATGTTGGGTCATTGCATCTCCTTTGCATAGCTCTCCAGATTTTATTAGCTGCCAAAAATGTCTTGAACATCTATCATACGTGCCAGACAATGGACAAAGTACTTTGCCCTAACGGCAATTATTTTTTCCAAGCAACAAGTAAATGTCATTTTAGGACACGAAGAAGTCAATTTTTAATATTATTTTTAGCTATTTTCATATTTCTTATGAAGTCTAAGGCTTAGTAGAAGAACTATAGCTCCACGCTGAACTTTAAATAATGGCCAAGTTTGAGCTAAGAATATTTTAGTCGGAAAAAAAAATCCCAAACTTTTCTAGGTAAAGGTACAGAAGTCATAGTACATAGTGACACACGGACCCCTTCACTCAGTTTGCAGATAACTTACCCATTGCTTTTGTTTCTTCCCTTTTAGCGTTCAGAAGGGAAAATTTGAATTTTGCTCGAACTTCACTTTTGGGGCAGCTGACTAAAAGCAAATATAAGGACAAGTAGTCTTTACTTTCATCATCTAATCCCTTTGGGTTTACCCTCAGGCACCTAAAATAAAACAATAGGCTCACTTGGAGGAATACAATGTTCAAAGCATGCAAAAGAGACACACAATACTGAAATCAACTGTTGGTTAATATCACAAACAGCTCTCCTGTAAACATCCCCACAGTTCTTTACAACTCTCCCATACTATTAGGAACTTAATGCCAATCTAATATAAAATTATACAATACTCAAGCCTTCAAAGACAACAACAACAACAACAACAACAACAATAATAATAATAATAATAAAAATCATTAGTTGACGATCACATTAAAACAAAAACAACAATTTAAAATAAACAAAAATCTTACCATTTCATTTTGTCACTTGGACCAGATGAAAATGTTGAACTTTTTAGCACTTCACCCATTTCCTCTCGACAAAAACTGAAGTTATTAATGGTCCACATGTAGGAAAATTTTACTACTTTAACCTAAGATATTTAGAAAATCATTTTTTATAATGATGACTCATGCTTTTAATGTGTCACATTTTAAACATTCTATGCCCTATTCTTCTAACCCTTCTAATATGTATGCCAAAATGTTTCATAGTAATATTCTCAAGATACTATAAAATTTACAGATGATAGTTTTTTTATTTTTGACAGTACTGGGCTTCAAACCCCAGGGTGTTCTACCATTAACCTACATTCCCAGCCCTTTTCATTTTAACTTTGAGACAGAGTCTCATTAAATTGCCCGGGGTGGGCTCAAACTTGTGATCCTCCCGTCTCAGCCTCCCTGAGTGCTGCGATTACAGGTGCGTGCCACTGCTCCAGACTAAAGAAGCCATTTTTAACACTAAAGAAGGCATTTTTAATAGCATGTACCTGTGTATAACACCAGCTTTCTGCTATAGGACCAGTGGACATATCTCCAGGCAGAGGTGGGGTGGGTTCCCGAGACATTGCCACCTTGCAGCCTTTTAGGATTTATGCAGTATCCTACACAGGTCAGTACTTTACCTATAAGAAGTTTGATTTATGGATCAAAAAATTTAACTGACAGAACTAAGAAGGAAGATATATTCAAAATCATGAAACGATTACTATTCAAAATTAGATTCTGAAGGAACATATAAAATTACAATAAATTTGAAATGAAATCACAAGCATTTATAACATACAACATTTGAAACCTAAACAAACTTACTGTTTTTATAGATATTATTTTTCAAGGTACATTTACAAAAATACTACAAAAGAACCCACGTAGCTTAATAGTAAAATCACATCATGAAAACTCAATGCCATCAAAATCTAATTCACCATACTTCACTTTTTCATTGACCTATTCATGAACACTGCAAGTTTTACAAAGTTATTGCTATAAATATTAGTTACTCATCTGTCAGATTCAGAAATGTTCAAGTAAAACAAAGATTTCCGAAAGTATCCATCTATCTTAAACAGGCTCTTGGATCAAAGACTTTGTCTCTATAACAGTGCCTCCTACTGAGATGAACTATATTATAAAATTCATTCTCAGTTAGCTTTCTCATACTATATCTATTTGGATGAATAATTAACACCTCATAACCTGGTCAGGATACTATTGAACAGATGAATATGTCTTGCAACTTGGAAAGTCTATTAACTACAAAGATAGCGTACTTTGTAGGTGTGACAAGATTTCATGATTATACTCCCACATGGATACTCAAGTCTGGACAAAAACCTTTTCAAAATAACTGACAAGGCAGGAAACCACATGAATCCTATGGCAGAGGGGGGATACTGGGCAAAAGAGAAAAATGGACCTCAACCAAAATACAGTGGAAATTATATGTACTAGCTTTATATTCCACAAAACAAAAGTATGAGATGAGAAAACAAAGACTGAAGAACCCTGTCTGAAAGACAGATAGAAACAAAAATACTATACAAAAGCATGTAAAACTATGAATAAAGCACATTAAAAATCTGCATTGAAATAAGAAATATATTCAAGAATAGAGAAAAATATCAGTACAAAGCTTTGAGAATCAGAGAATAAAGAAAAATAAATAACTAAATAACTAAAAGAAGGTAATAAATATTGAAGACAGAAAACAATCGGAATTACTAAATAGGTACCTGTTATAAAAGGTACTAAACAAATGAAAAAGCAGTAATAAGCGAAGGTAACAAAAGCAGACCACTGAGCTGAATGAAGAACTTGGTCTGAATGAATGAGCTTCATAATAACCGACTAAAGAAAGAAATTACCACTGAAACAAATTTTTGTGAAATTTAAAATGAGAAAAAATTGCTGGAACTACACGTTACAAATATCCAAATAGCCTCTCCTTTTTCTACTTACTGCTAAGAGCCTAAAGGAAACAGAATTATTACTACAGAGTTCTAGAGCGGAAGGTGCAAAATTCATTTCCAGATGTGTAAAATATGTACACTACGCTCATAGCTATTTGGTGGAGGTTAGAAATTACTCGTTACTTTCTAGCTAGCTAGACAAACCAAGAGGAAAAGCAAAACCATCCATAACGGAGAAGTTCTGAGTCTTTTTCATTAGTACATGTTTGTACTGTATAATGCTTACATTCCTTAAAGAGAGTTAGTACATGTACTGTCTTAGTTACTTTCTTGAAGGTATGACCAGATACCTGATACTCAAAGTTATACTAGGAAAGGTTTATTTTTTTCCTCACAGTCTGTAGAAGTTTCAGGTCATAGTCAGCTGGTTCCAAGGCAGAGTGGCATGGCAGAAGAGAAACAGTCTGCTTTCCTACTTTCCTTTATTCCTTTCAAGCTATAAACCTACTAGTTAGTGTTTCCCACAACCAGGGTGGGGCTTCCCATTACCCACACCCAGAACATCCACTGTTAACCAATCAGTGGACTAATCCAATTGCCACACCCATAATCCACACACACACCCTAGTTCTAGCCAGCTCCAAAAAGCCCCACCTCTGAGCACATGAGGCTTTGGGGGACATCTAGATACAAGCCATAACATTCTGCCCCTGGCCCCCAAAGGACTCACGTGCATCCCCTTATGCAAAAGGTATTCTGTCCACCTCTAAGAGTTGCCAAAGCCCTACCAGTCTCAGTATTGCTGAAAAGCCCAACTCCTAAGTCTCCTCTGAGATTTATGGCAATCTCTTAGCTGCAAGCGCCCGTACAAATGAAAAGTTAAGCACGTTAAACTAACAATGGCACAAGATAAATACTCCTATTCCAAAAGGAATAGAATAGACTAGAATAGCAGAATAGAAAGGAATGGTACCAAAGCATGTCTGAAATTCAGGAGGGCACACATTAAACCCTGTAGTTCCATGTCCAGCACCTGGGGAAATCCACAGCAAATGTGTTCTCCAAAGGGCTTGGGTGGCTCCGCCCCATGGCACTGCTGGTAGTTGTAGCTTCCATGGCTTCTCTCTTGAGTTGGTTCTGCTCCCTCCTTGCAGTTTTCCTCAGACAATCCACATTCCTACCTTCTCCAAACTTAGGGGGTCTCCACTGCACCTTCAGATTCACACTCACAGCCTCACCCACTTCCCTCTCAGGGCCTTCTTTTGAAATCTGGGAGAAAGCCTTCCCGACTTCACAACTCTTGCATTCCACATACACCTAAGACCAGCACCATGTGGATAATGCCAAGGTCTGTCACCAGTTGGAGCAGTAGCCAGACTCCCTTTTCTCTTGGCTTGCAGGGGTTGAATGCCTATGAACCAAATTCCAAGGAACAACTTCTAGTCTAGGTCGCTGCCATTTTGAAACAGTACTCTGGGGCTTTCTTCTCAAAGCAAAGTCTTTCACCTTTGCAATTTTGAGCTGGTTCTTGTGATGCCTTCAGGCCATCTTTTCTATTACCCTGCTCCTTTTCAGTAACCAAGTTACCCTCTGCTCCTTCTTTGAAGGCTCTAACTTTATCAGATTTTCTTCTGGCCAAACAGAAGAAAATGTTTTAAATCATTCTGCTGGGCTTTTGCTCTTGATTCACCACAGAAATATGGCTAACATCCCCCAACCATAGCCATGCCACTGCCTAAGCATTAGACTGCCTTGAAATTTCTTCCACAAGATTAATTAGTTCACCACCCTTAAACTCAGTCTCCTGCAAAGTCTCTGGACATGGGCAAAATATAGACAAGTTTTCTACCAAGGTAAAACACATGTGGTCTGGAATCCAACTGCGAATGTAGTCCTTCCCAAATGAAACCTCCTGAGCCTCGTCTTTAGCAGCTGCATTTCTATCAGTGTTCTGGTCTTTTAAACTCTGACTAGAATCTCCTATCAAGTTCAGCTTATAGCATTCCAAGGCTGCTTCAGCTGGCATCTCCAAACCTTTCCAAACTCTTCCCACAAATTAGTTCCAAAGGCTTCTGTAACACATGGTCAGGTAGCATCACAGTAACGACTCCACTTCTCTAGTACCAAAATCTGTTTTAGTTACTTTCTTGTTGCTGGAACAAAATACCCGACACCCAAAGCTAAAGGAGGAAAGGTTTATTTTAGCTTACAGTTTGTAGAGGTTTCAGTCCAGTCACCTGGCTCCTAGGAAGGGTGGTATGGCAAAGGAGAAACAGTCAATAGCAAAGCAGGCAGGAAATAGCAAGCAGCAGCAGCCTGCCTTCCATCTTTCCCTTTTATTCCATTCAGGCTACAAGCCTGTATCAGTCAGTGCTTACTACAGAAACAGATTCAATATAAGATAAATAAATACATAATGATTTACAAAATAGGCTACATTGGTCATCTGCAGTCAGGTGTGGAAAACTGTGCTGGAGATCTAACTATCTAATGTTAGAAACAAAGGAGCTGAGCCACACCCTTCCCTTGGTTCAACTGTAAACATTACACTATTCCTAACGGTTTTCCTTGCTTCAATAATCCTAAAACAGGGAAGTTATGTGAGCCACCTCCCTGCTCTCCATTCAACCATAAACACAAAACCACCCTGATGATTATCAGGTTTAACTTTAGGAGGTCATGCAGATTGCTGACATTAGAAAAAAGAGACAGTATGAGACACCTAGAACCAATGAAGAGGGTCAGACCCTGTAAATTGTGGGACCCTGAGTTACAAAGACTCTTTTTCTTGCCCACTCTTCCCTTCTGCCTGTTTCTGCTGTCCACCATCTTTAATAAATGTAACTACATACTACGAGGTGTATGCTTCGCAGATCTTTGTCATAAAGAAAAACCCGGACGCACCCTTGGCCCACTCTGGATCTGTAACAGATCCAGTCAACTGCCTGGAGCTCACTCTGGTGTCCTTCGGGAGTCCTTATCTGGAGGCTGAAGGGTTTTTTCTGGAAGTCAAGAGAGGATATCCAAGGTGAAGGTGAAGGCTGGAGCTCCAAGGAAGAAATGAAAGTGAACCTTCCTTACTCCTTTCCTTAAATTCCATTCAAGCGACCAACCTA
Source organism: Hystrix cristata (assembly GCA_004026905.1). Classification (NCBI taxonomy): domain Eukaryota; kingdom Metazoa; phylum Chordata; class Mammalia; order Rodentia; family Hystricidae; genus Hystrix; species Hystrix cristata. The sequence goes on from PVJO010014030.1 coordinate 30,657, forward strand.
GCCTATGGTTGGTTTCATTCACACCCAGGATACATCTTCTGTCTTCAGTAAATCCCTTCAGGCACACCCAGAATTACGCTGATCCAGTTTAGTTGGGCATTTCTTTTTTTTTTTTTTTGTGGTACCGGGGATCGAGCTCAGGCCCTTGTGCTTGCAAGGCCAGCACTCTAATCACTGAGCTAAATCTCCAGCCCTTAGTTGGGCACTTCTTAATCAGAGACACAATCAGTTAACCATCACAAAGCCTAATGGTTGGTGTCACCCAGACTCAGAGTGGGCCTTCCCATTATCCATACCCAGAACGGTGCTAACCAGTCAGTGACTAATCCAGTCATCACACCTTTATTCCTTATTCACACGTCCTTAATCCACATTCATACACTTTACATCTAGCCACTTCCAAAATGTCCCATCTATGAGCACAGGAGGCTTTGGAGGTTAAATCTTGATACAAGCCATAACATATACATAATACATCTTAATTCTTTTTTAAATCTCCTTTTCCTTCCCTCTCTACCTCCTCTACCCATTCCTTGAGCTCCTTCTTTTTTGTGTTTTTGTATATCTGCAGTACATAATGTTTATATTCCTTGTGAGGTGTTCATACATGTATATAACACATTTTAAATAGTTCTTTCATCCCCTATCCTTCCCCTCCACCCCTCCTCCCTTCTCTTGATCCCCTTCCTGTTTGAAAAAAGATCTCTCTCCTTACCTCCTATTACCTGTCTTTTATTTTGTTCTCTACTTATACTTTGGATTTTTCACATAAGAGAAAGCATGCAATATTTAAACTTGTGTGCTTGATTTATTTCACTTAACATTATGGTCTCAAAGTACATCCATCTTCCTACAAATGACTCAAATTTAACTTTTGTTACAGCAGAGTAGTTATACCACATTTTCTTCATCCATTCATCTACTGATGAACATATAGGCTGCTTCCAAAATTTGCCATTTATCAACTGTGCTGCTATAAACATGCGTAAAAATGCATCGTTGTAGTATGTCTTTAACTCTTTCGGGAAGACACCTCAGAGGGAAATAGCTGGGTCAAATAGAATTTCTAGTTTCAGTTGTTTGAGGCAGCTCCACATTAATTTCCATAGTAGTTGTATTAGTTCTGATTTTTATACCACTTGCACATGTGTAAGAAATTTATGTTTTAAAAATGAATAGTTATGTACATGTATCAACTTCCCATGATGGATATAATCATTATGTACTATAAATATGTGTAATAAAAATTAAAGAATTGAATGGAAACATTAAAAATCACTCTTAAAAGGCCAAGAAAATAAGTCAACTGGATGAACTATTATGTAAAATTATAAAATAATAGAAGGCACAAAATCAGTAGGCCTAGGATTTAGTTTTGAAATACATAAATGAAGAAGAGGATCAAGAGATAGAAGGAGGGTGAAGGGAGGGGAGGGAAAGGGAATGAAAAAGGAATTAAGATGTGTTATATACATGTTCCAACTCCACATAAGGAATTTCACATTATGTAATGCAAAGACGTAGTAATACAAAAGTAAAATAGAATTAAAAGAAGGCATTCATCTGATAAAGCAAGAAACAGCTAGCTGACTTAAAAATTTAGTTCAAGGGAAGAAAACTTGCCTGAATTAGCTACAATTTATTCCCACCTGCAGGTATTTTTCAAGTGGCTACTGCAGTATTTATAATATATTCTTTAAGTTCAGGAAATATTTTAGTGAAAAATGTGTGACGGGTAAATAAATACTAAGCCGGAAAAGAAACTGTAGTAAGTAAAATTAAGAGCAAATAAAAGAGAAATAGATTGGAACAGCTGCTATACAATGGCTGAAAGTGCATCAATTAGATAGCAAGGAAGTTATTTTAGATAGGGAAATCAGTTAAGGCTTCTAAGAAGAGTTAATATTTGAGTCGAGAACCAAAAGAGATGAATAACAGCAGAGACAGGCCAAGGGTAGGTGCCTCTAAGGTGTTTGTGTGGAGGGTATCAAGGGTAAATGCAGTAGGTCAGGAAGTGTTTGAGAAAACTTCAGGAAGGAAAAGGAGTCCAATGTGGTTGATGTCACTGAAACATTTTAGTTAGGGGAAAAACAATGTAACTAAGTGGAAAAGAGATTTCAGGGAATAAACTGGCAAGGAGGAAGAGTTAAAAGGCAGTAAAGCAAATTAGGAGGTTATTAAGAGTAGTCTAACAAGAGATTATGGTACACCAATTGAAATAGGGCCAGGGTCCCCTCATTGAGGAGAAGAAATCAAAGATAGATCCTCACTTGGGACCTGAGCAGTTGGGAGGACGGCAATGCCATATAACTAAGACAGGGAAGATAGAGATAAGAACGGTAGGTAGTGGGGGACTCAATTTCAATAAAGTGATATATGGAACATTAGAGAATACTTCAAATGGAAGAACTTTGAAATTAATCTTTTCTGTAGTTTCCCTTTTTAATAATAACATCTATACTAACATATTTACAACTCATATACCAGAGTTCCCATCATATGATGCATGTGGAGCATAATATAATGATTGGGGAATCAGCAAGCAGCCAGGTAAGAGAGTCAGGGTGAAGATACTGGGGACATTCTTAGAAGCACCCACATGAGGTGCAGCATTATTCAGGACAGCCAAGATACACAATCAACTCACAGAAAGGCAGACTAAAAAACAGGTAACAAAGATTTTTGGATTTTTTTCCTCTGGCTACTCTTTCAAATGATGTAGATATGGGATGGGGGTATGGAGAACGCTGGTAAACAAAATGCTTTTTGAGTACTTCACAAGGTACTATGAACCTTGTTTTACTCTGCAGTGGCTCCATGAGATAAGGGGTGACAGTATCTTAACCATGAGGAAATCAATTTAGAAAGTTTATACTTGGGGCTGGGGATTTAGCTCAGTGGTTAGAGTGCTTGCCTAGGAAGCACAAGGCCCTGAGTTCAATCCCCAGCACCAAAAGAAAGTTTATACTCTAAGTAACTAAAAAGTGGTTACATATAAATTCCCCTGGTTCCAGAATCCATGCTCTTTCCAAAGAACCATGCTGCTCCTTAGACATTTCAGAGTTGAAACGGGTCTTACCTATCTGCTCCAACTGTTATTTTATAGATGAGGATCAAGATGAAAGGCAAGAAGTGTGTATAAAGAACTGTCCAAGTTTGCAATGTTAGATAAATACTGGAACAAAGGACAAAGACAAAGATCTCCTAATGTGCACCTTAGTACTATTTCCGGTATACATTTTTCTTTTCAAAACAGAATGAAAGAATGAAAAAATGAAAAAGAAAGAAAGAAAAGAAAACAAAGGGAAAGGAAGAGAAGGGAAAGAATGAATCAACTACCCAATGCAACTTAGGCTGAAATTTAATCTTGCAGAAAAAGAGAACATAACCAAAATAAGATCTAGAGAATAACATGAGAAAAATCTGTACATCAACAAATAAGTTTCTTACACATTCTATTGTATATATAAGTGCCTCCTGACTTATAATAGTTAAATCCATCCAAAGTTGAAAATAGTGTAAATTGAAAATTCATTTAATACATATAACCTACTGACCATTATAACTTAGATACACAATACACTGCAGAGTATCAACTATTTTCTTGCATGGCTGAATGAGAACTGCGGCTTACTGTCGTAGTCCAGCATGATGAGAGTATTTCACTGTGTACTGCCAACTCTAGAAAAGATCAAAATTTAAAATTTGAAGTATAGTTTCTAATAAATATATATTGCTTCCATAACATCATAAAGTCAAAATGTCCTAAGTTAAACCACTGTAAATTAGGGACTGCCTCTACCTGTTTTAGAAATTTCAAATGTGGTATTTCCTACTTTTATTTACTAAAGAAAAGCAAATCTTGTTATTGGAGTACACACAAACGAGATTTTTAAATTTTATATGAGTGCCACAATTAATATTCGGTACATATATGTCTATACATAAGTACCTAAATTTATTACAAAAAACTTCAAATAATTTGAAAAATACTGTATATAAAGAATCACATTTCAGGGGTTGTATAGAGTGTTCACCTAGCAAGTTGCAAGGCCCTGAGTCTGATCCCCAGCACCCAGCCCTCCCACAAAAAAATCATATTTCAGACTACCACGTACCTGCCATGTACCATGTACCTGAACATTTCCCTCTTTCTACCAGAAATAACCTGTATTCTGAATTTCCTGGTTATTATACCAAAGAATTTCTTCACATTCTTTTTATATATCTGTGAATCTCTAAAGCTTATAGGTAGAAATTTGCAAAGATGTAATATGCACAATGTCGCAAAAAAAAAAAAACAGTGAAAAAACAAAACTCTCTTCTTTTACCAAAGCAATAAGGTGGGAAAAACTGTCAGAATCAACTTCTTTTTTTTAGAACTGTGAAATCTAATAAAAAAACTTAGAGCCAACAGAATCTTCTTTTTTGATTCACGGCTCCCTATGTAGTCCAGGCTGGTCTCCAACTCATGAGTGATAATGTTTTAAAAATACAGAAATTGACCAATGAGAAATAAACAAGAATCCAGAAACAGGTATGTACATGTATCATCGTGGTTACTTGTGGTTTAAAAACTGGGAAGTATTTTGACCAGTGTGTTGTTAGGCAATTTTGTCACTGTGTGCCTATCAGAGAGTGGACTTATACAAACCTAGACAACAGTATAAAGTACAGCCTATTGTTCCTAGGCTACAAACCTGTACAGTGTGTTACTATACTGAATACTGTAGGCAACTCTAACACAATGGTATTTCTATAGCTAAACATAGAAAAGATAATCATAGTAAAAAGATTTCTAAAAATGGCACACTTAGGATACTTACAATGAATGGAGCTTGTAGCAGTAGAAGTTGCTCTCAGAGAGTCACTCAGTGAATGGTGAGTCAATGTGAAGGCCTAAAACATTACTGTACACTGCTTCAACCCTTACAAATACTGTATACTTGGGCTACAATAAATTTTTAAAAATCTTCATTCTTCAATAATAAATCCTAGGGGTTGGGGATTTAGCTCAGTGATTAGAGTGCTTGCCTGGCAAGCACACAGGCCTGAGTTCGATCCCCAGCACCAGAAAAAAAAATAAATAAATAAATCCTAGCTTACTCTTAATTTCATTTTATAAATTTATTTTTTAAAAATTTCTGCCTCTTTTGTAAAAGTACGTAGTTTAAAACACAAGCACATGATAAAGCTGCAAAAAAAATATTTTCTTTGGCCTAGGGATTTAGCTCAGTGGTTAGAGTGCTTGCCTTGTAAGCACAAAGCACTGAGTTCGATCTCCAGCACCAAAAAACAAGACAAAACGAAAAAACAAAAAAAACTTTTCTTTATATCCTTACTCTACAAGCTTTTTTCCATTTTATTTTTTAAACTTTTGTTTAACACTAAGATGCAAACACATTATTAGCCTAGACCCACAGAGTGAGAATCACTACGTTTCCCATTAGAAAAGTAGTGAAGGGCACTACTTTTCAAGGGCACTAAGGCATGAAACTGTAATTTCCTACAGCAATGATGGTTTCTCTGAATATTATGAAAACAGTATGCTTTCAGAAATATGCCCATGGATAGATCTCATAGACAAAACATTGAGGCAAAACCCAGGCATTAAAGAGGACATTCATACAAAGTTTTAAAACAGGTAAAACTAACTTACGCCATAAGAAATTAGATACTGTAATGGCAGAGGTAGAAGTAAAAAGACTCTGAAGAATTAAAGAAGGTATCAAAGACTGTAGTTTAAAAAAGAGAGAGTTGGGGTTGGGAATTTAGCTCAAGTGGTAGAGCACTTGTCTAACAAGAGTAAGGCCCTGTGTTCAATCCCCAGCACCTCCCTCCCCCAAAACAGAGAGATTTAATTCACTAATGAGGGAGACTCAACAGATTGAAGGACAGGTAAAATGGAAAATCTAGTCAGGAATGAGGCCTAATACTTTGTTTTATGAAGCCCTCAAAATGATTCTAATGTAGCTTAGCTTTGAGAATCTCTGGCCTAGAGAAATAGATTGTACCACTGTAATTACTTAGGACTACTGGGTTGGGCCAGATGACAGGACAAACTGCTTTTGGCCTACAAAAATGCCAGTTTGATATAGTTCACCTTGATAAAATCAGTTGATAAAACTGGAAGGAAAATTACTTTTCACTTGGATCAGAGACCTCAACTGTGACTATTTCCTTTAAAACTCTGGGACCCAGAGAGGCCATAACATCACTGTAGGTATTTGCTGCCTGTCTGCCTGCCAGCCTTCTTTCATGTCTTCCTTCCCTCCTTTCCTCCCTCTTTCTCGCCTTCCTTCCTTCCCTCTTTCCTTCTCCACCTTTGCCCCATCCCTTCCCCCTCCCTCCCTCTTGCTCTCTCCCACCTCTTCCTTTCCTCTTTTTATGTCATTTTATTTATTTCTTTGTGGTATTGGCAATTTTTGAGACAAGGTTCTGCTGAATTGTGAGGTTGTCTCTGAATTTGTGATTTTCCTGCCTCAGCCTCCCAAGTAGCTGGGATTACAGGCTTGAACCATCACACCCTGCTCATTTCTTTTACTTTGTCAACTGAGGCAAACCCTGTGTAAATTCATTATCACTGCCCATGTCTTCTGTGTGCCATCTCTCTTGGCTTTCCCTTTTATAGAAATTCATATAGCCAAGAAGGGGAATGTTTTTCCCCATTCTTTGCCAGTTTTTTGTTTTTTGCTTCTTTGAGGATTCAGCTGTTGCCACTGTATTTATCCTTCAGTATACCCTGCTCCTGACCCTGTAAGAGTCATCTCAGTAGCAGTTAAATCCAGATATGCCACCATTCAGTCTAATCATTCTGCTGAGAGTCTTAGTTGTTTTTATTTCAAAGAGATTTTCTTTACATTTAGTCCACATTTTAGTCAGCTTTGAGTAATGTGATTTAGCCATTCCATTAATTCACTCAGACCATGTAATTAGGCTCTTTCCTTTTTATTTGTAAGCAAAAAAATGAGCATTGTGCTAGACTTTGCATTACACAAATGAATAGAGATTACAGTTTAGCAAGACTAACACCTACCACATAATCTGGGTAGTTAAAGGCAATAAAGAGTCTTAGAGTTAGGAGTGTGGAGTGAAAGCTGACTGTGGCAATCACAAACTAGTTGCAGTTTTCTGAATTGACACACTGGACTATGTAATGCTTTTGTATCATTTTTTGCATTATGTAACAATAAATAGAATACGAAGTCACCATCCTATTTCCAGTTCAACTTCCCACTGCAAATTGTACCTGCTTTTAGTTGGTTAGCGGTTTCTGTTAACAAAGTTACCCCAAGTTTGCCACCACTGGAACAGAAGACACAGTACACTGGCACAAACAAAGCACTCAATAAATTAGTTTTACGTGAAAGTGTATTAATATGAAACTCAAAGATGCAATTAGTTAACAAGATAATTATAATCTCAGAAACTATGAAGGAGAGCAGAATTAAATTCTGTCCAAATAGATTTTGAGGTTTTATTCTTGCTTTTTCAATTTTATCATTTGGGTTTTCCAGCTATTAACTCTGCTACTCGCACACTGCTTTATCTCTAACAGCTTCCATTTGCCTTTTAATGCAAGTGATGTGGAGGAGTAGCTGGAAAAAAAGAGAACCGATATCTAAAATGTCTCTTAAAAAGTGTGTAATCCACCAAAAAAAAAAAAAAAAAGAGTTTAAGAAGTGTGTAACCCAGTAAAAGAAACCCCTAACAGAGTGGAGAGACACTCACAGTGGCAAAAAAATTTTGCCAGCTGTTCCTTCAAAACAAATTAATATCTAGAATATATAAAGAATTCAAAGAAATCAGACCCCACACATTTAAAAACCCAATTCAAAAATGGGCAGCTGAAATGAATAGACACTTCTCAGATGAGGCAGTAGAAACGGCAAATAAACATAAGAAAAAATTTCATCACTGGTCATTGGAGAGATGCAAACTAAAACAACACTGAGATTCCATCTTACTCCAGAAACAACGGCTACTACCAAGAAACAGCTAATAAATGCTGGTAGGGCTGTGGGGAAAAAGGAACCCCTCTCCACTGTTGTTGGGAATGTAGACTGGTGCACTCGCTGTGAAAATCAGTGTGGAGATTCCTCAAAAAACTAGGACTAGAAGTTCCATTTCACCAAGCTATTCCCCTTCTTGGTATCTTCCTGCAAGAATTAAAAACATCCTACCATAGCGATATATGCACACCCACATTTACAGCGGTATAGTTTGTAACAGCTCAATTTTGGAAACAGCCCAAATGTCCATCAATGGATGAATGGATAGAGATGTGGTTTTTTTATGCAATGGAGTACTACTCTGCCATAAAGAACAACAAGCTTCTGACATTTTTAAGTGAAAGGATGCACCTTGAGACCATACTCTCAAGTGAAATAAATCAGACACACATGTTTAAAGACCACATTGTTTCTCTGGTGTGAAAAACTCAAAGTGTAAATAAGGACTAAAATGTATTATTGAGAAAGGGAAAAAATTGTTCAAATGGGAAGGGGAACAAGGGAGGGGGAAGGGGGAAGGAAGGAAAGGACAAGAAAAAAAGAATAGAAGAAGAAAAAATGGAAGGAAAGCTTTTGTAAATAAGGAGGGGAAGAGGGGTCGAAGGGAGAGGAGAGAAAGGGAAAAACGGCGCAGCAGCAATATATATTATGTACAGGTACAAATTTCCTATGATGAATGTTATCATTATGTGTATATAAAATGTACCATTAAAATAAAAGTTAAAAAAAAAAAGAATTGTGTAACCTTTGAGCAAATGTCCTGGAGTAATGGAAATGACTTACATCTTGACTGGGCTGTTGTTTCAGAGTTGAATACCATATATCCAAAGCTCAGTGAAACATACCAAAAGAGCTATACATAAAACTTAGTAAATTTGAAAAAACTGGTTTTAATAAGCCCTGAACAAGTTATTTTCCATTTCTGGCCTTCAGCCTTCTCACCTTTAGAAAGTGAGTAATTCTTCACTTAGAAAGATTAGAGTGAGTATTAGAGGAAGCAGAAGTCTGTGAAGTATTTACAGCAGTCCCTAATGAGTCAGTGGCCAGTTCTGAATCTACTAATGACAGGCATTTTCCAAATTTATCTGACCACTGAAACATTCATCCAAAATACAAGCTATGCTTTCACCCTCTCACCTCTTTCATTCATCCCCAACCTCTTCTGCTTCAGGAAAATTTGGCTAAACATTTGATTATATCTTACCACCCCCCCAACTATGTATAAAACCACACTAGATTCTTTTGCCTTCATTTCTCCTCCTGTTTCATTTAACGATGGTCAAAAACTTTTCACTTTATACTACTCTGGTCTTCTTTACTAATCTTGCCCCTAATCAAGCTGCTATAATTGCCTCAAAAGTCTAATACACCAATGAGAGGAAATAAACTAACTAGTTGACAGAGATTAGATTTATTTATAATTACTGAAGTTCTGAAAGATACACAGTAATTTTGCAATAGCCTTTTGCCAACTCTACAACAAACAGCCCTCCTGAGCATCTCAGTTATCCTTAATTATCCATCAAGATATAGCCCACCACCGATTTCTGTAAAAATTTATTTTCCATATTACCTCTCTGAATATAAATATGTTTTATTAGTTAGGGCAATTAACTCCATACTTCGAAAATATAATTGTGTTAAAGTAAGAGTTCTTATTAGTTTTCAAATCACTTTTAAAAGTACATACAGTACAAGCTAGTGACACACACTGATAATCCGGCACTCTGGGAGGCTGAGGCAGAAGGGGTACAAATTCAAGCCCAGCCTGGTCTATTCACAATCTAACTGGCCCTGTCTCAAAGCAAAGAACAAAGGGCTGGCTGGCAATGCAACGTAGTGCAAAGGCTCTGGGTTCAATCATCAGTGTGGGGCGGGGGGGGGCCGCATATATATAAACAGTGCTCTTTGTTCAGAACTCCAGAAGAGCGGAACAACTTTACATTTGTCTAGCATTTACTGAACAAACATTAAGTGCCTAACTAGGCCAAGCACTGGTGAAACAAAGGTTACAAAGATAAGGTCAGAGAGGCAAACACCTAAGTAAAGCAGATATAAAAGGTATTTTCTTACACCTGTGAAGGATCTAGAAAATGCAGCTGGGACAAGAATTCTTCCATTTCCTCTCCCTACTGCTGTCCACTTTTCTGTCCTACCACAACTCTTTGGTAACTGCACGAGCTAAATGCTGTATGCTCTTATGCTCTTCTCCCTTGCTGAATCACTGCTCGCCTCTCTTCCAGTGAGCCTCTCTTATTGAGGACCTCAACGTGTGTCTTCCTCCACAGTCTTCTTCACTATTCCTCTCATCTAAGACGGTTTCACACCTGCGGACTTTCAACCCGCCAGCATCGAAGCTGAATAATCTCGCCCACTTAACATTTTATTAATCTTCTGCAAAGTGAACTTACTGAATAGCTTGACCAACTCTAAAACTAAACCTTGGCTTATCTTCTTAAAACAAAACTTGTTCTGCATCAAGTATACTTCCTTGACCATTTTTCTTATCATTATCCATATTATGGCTTTACTTCCTCCCTTATCAAACCCAAAACTCACAATCACTTCAAACACTCCCTAGCAAGCATGCTTAATATTTTATGTTCTTTTACCACAATCACCCTGTAAATCCTCCACTCTATGTCAATCTAACTATCCACTGTCTGCTACGTTATCTGAACTGAAAAGTGATGGTGTGGAAAAGCATCAGCAGAGCAGCTTCACAAGAGTGTGCTGTCATTAAACATATACTTCTGTTTTTTCATGAACACTGTCAAAAGGGTTTGTTTCAAAATAAAAGTCTTAACCAAATAATAAAATAATTAATTGCAAATTTACACCTAAAATACTATAGGCAGACCTTTCAGGTTACTGTCTTCAATACGGTAATCACTAGGCATACGTACCCACTTAAAATTTAAATAAAATGAAATTAGAAATTCAGTTCCTCATCTTCAACTGTATCAGATTCACTTTAAGTGTTTAAAGATAGTAGTAAGATGCTACCATATTGGAAAGCGGAGAGTGCAGAATACCTTCACCATGACATAAAGCTTTATTTAAAAAAAATTAATATGCCAGACATGATGGCACACACCTGTAATCCCAGCACTCAAGAGGCTGAGGCAGGAGGATTGCCACGAGTTTGAGGCCCGCTTGGACTACACAGTGAGTTCAAGATCAGCCTGGACTACACAGTGAGACCCTTTCTTAAGAAACTTAAAAAAAAAAGTGATTATGTTTTACCGTGAGACTGCTTAACCTTGATTTCAATTCATATAACATCATTTCCCACTGATCTCACCTACTGCAATCCTGGTAACTTCAAGAATCCTGCAAGCAATAAATATGTTCTATATTCATACCGAATGGCCAAATAAAGGCAGCATCATTGAATATATTTCTTAGAATCATTCGAGAAAGAAAAAGACTTAGCTGCCCCTGAGTTAGCCCACTTTCAATCATGATATTGTTATTAAAAGAAAGTGCTGGTTCCATTATAAATGGGAGGAGTTAAAAAAAAGTGTAGTCAATATCTTTCACATTTACCATTCAAAACTTTTATCATTGTCTATTACCTTATATATCATAGCAGACCATGAAAGAAGCTGGAAGCTAAAAAAAAATTACCAAATCCATTCAGGCTTATTTTAATGCAATTAAAAATACTATTTCATGAAAATTAAATTATCTAATACAAATTCAACTCATGCAGGATGTTGGGGCAAAGGACATAAACTGGTATTATCCTAGGCTAAAGTAGGACCAAGAGTCTTGAAAAACTTTTGAAAACCTCTAAATTAAAGATGTTCTAGGAAAAACAGTTTGACCAAATGGCAAACTTTAGGGTAAAGGATAACAGAGGTCTATATTGTACTTCTATTCCATTACACCTTGCATGTCCATAAACACTAAAATGGCTTAATTCTTCTCAAAAATATTTTTTACCACATAGTTGTTAAGTAGAAAGAAGTAGGGGAATAAAAAAGAAAGGGAAAGAAATGAACCAAAATGATATACAGAACAAAATGTGTTAGGAGATTCCTAAATTTTGACCCAGATTCTTCTGAAATGGTCAGCGAAACTTATTTTTAAAACTCCGCAAATAAGAAATTACACACGGAAGCTGTGAGCACATGGTAAGGTTTATTTTCAACAGATTTTTTTTCTTTTCAACATTACTTTTCCAGTTCTGAAAAGTGAGTAATCCCTGTTATGTGGATAGTGTTTCCCTTCTGTAAAGAGTAGCAAAACTTACAGAATAATGAATAACGAATACAACCCACAATCTAGGTAGTCAGTGAAGCAAGAGCAGGTGTACTTGAGCACTGTGTAATTAAAGTTTGGGCCAATGTTACAGATGTACTCAATAAAATAAAAAAGCCTAAACACATTTAACCAGCTTGCAAAATCTGAAAACGTTTTCCATGTTTAGTAAATTAAGGAGAAATGCACCATTTGTCAAAAGTCAGTAAACTTACACGAGGAAGCTATGATTTTCATGACAGTATTATTTTCCTCCAATAATATTTAATTTGCTTTATATTTTGCATCTTATCAACTGGCATTAGGCACCAGAACTATCTTATAAGTTTTATGAAAATAAATAGGTCTCTATTCCACTTTATGTATAAGGGAAGGAAGGGTTCCTGAACAAAAGAATCATGTTTACCTAATTTAAGAAAACTGCCCACTCACAATTTATACCCACCAGAATGGCTTAAGAATTAGACACAACATCGAGTAAATGTTAGAGTACGTGGGACAATAAACCAGAACTCTTACTCACCACTCGTGATATTATAAATTGGTATATTGTACTTTGAAAATCACTGGGTAACATATACTAAAAATGAATATGCAGCAGAAGGCGTGTACAGGCATACAAGAGTATTCTATGGGGTCCTATTCATTATGGTTCCAAACTGTAAACAACCTAGATAGCCATCAATAGTAGAATGGATAAATTATGACATGTAAATACTGTCATATAATAGAATACTATGGATTTAGGAATGAATAAGCTACTGCTATTCATAACATGGTTGCATAAGATACTTAGGGTAAGAAGCCAGATCCAAGACTGTACATGTTGCACATTAACATGTACATATCTTTGAACTCGTTATACTTCAAAAGTTTACTGAAAATAAAAAGGAAATATTAAATAAATAAGCAGACCTAATGTCTTGAGGTTTACAATAAAATCTTGTTTCCACTGCCATATATCCTCCATCCTAAAAAGTGAAATGTATTTTTTTAAATCTCTCACGGTAATTTAAAACATTTTTAATATTAAAGAAGGCTGTACTAAGGCAATAGAATGTGTAAGTCAAATACATTTACCAGAAAACACTAATTTTGAAAGAATTTTAATATCCAAGCTCTCTTCCTCCACCACCAACCTGAACATTCACCCCTTTTCCACTTGCCAAAAGTTCATTCTTCTCTATTTGTTTAATAGAAATATTTAAGAAGCACTGACTTACTACTAGCATGGCAGGATTAAAACAAAGAGGGTATAAGTTCTTCGGCACGACTGCCTATCTAAGTACTCAATGACTAGACAATATTAACTCCCAAAGAATGAGTTCTTGCAGGTCAAGAAATATTTCCAATTCATCACTGTAAATACAGAACACAGTATTTAATAGTTGGCCAAGAATCATTTGTGAAGTAAATGAATGATGCCATTACCAAACAGAAGACAGGAAGAAGTCAGAAAGTGAGGATGAGGAAAAATCAAAAAGGTCAGCAGAAGGTCTCAATCTATTTTTATTTTCAGAGATATATGACAAGATTTTAAGATTTAAGATGAATCGAGAAAATCATGTTCATACAAAACCATTAAAATAAGAATTGCCTTAGTATTACCTTTCCTCCATATACTGCACAATGTAGAAGTGGTATGTTTTAAGTACAATGAGTGTCTCTAGTATTAAAACTCTTTAAAAATACATCGGAATGAGTTTCTTATGAAATTGACAGGTACTTCAAACACATCACAGGTTTTCAAGATGTCCATTGTGGCTCATCGTTTCCGATTAAGTCAGTCATAATTAAGGTGAAAAGAATCCAGATTTCAGCTGAACTTTTTAAACAATAATTTTTAAGAAAATAAAAATATGATTTAAGTGTGAAAATTGTCAGGACTGTAGGCTTATGTTAGTTTCAAAAGAACAAATCAATACAGTATTTTAATTTTGACTGTATACCCAAAATACTAAGAATCATTTGATAAGGTCTTTTTTTCTCCTTTTTAGCAATCATATACTCATATATCTTAAACCAGGGACAGTATCACTATTTTTAATTAACCAAGATATACAAAAAGCATTTAACTACATGGCAAGCACTGCTCTAAATATAGCTCATTTTTCATTTCTCATAACTCTGTGAGGTGGTACCATTATCATTTTCATTTCCATTTCCATTTTACAGAGGTGAAAACTAAGCTTTTAAGGAACTTGCATAAAGTCAAAAAGCAGTTTAATGGCAAGATGTCTGAATGCCCTTATCTTCTTTGCTATGCTGCCTGAAGAGCTCTGGAGTAAAGGAAAACTAAATCCATCCTGAAGGTTAGCTGTTTTTGAGATCTTGAGTAATAACTATTAATTACATCTTCCACTAATTTTAAAGCACCAATTTTGTGACATTTTAACATTTCTGAAATTAATAGCATCTAAGAACTGTAATTCACAGTACTCTTTATCTAGGTCCGCACAATAGTGATGCGTTTGGTAATGCATAGCAACTACAATTCAAGAAATTATATCGTATGGGTCCGTGATAGAAATGAATGAAATAAAATATTTAAAGTACTTGACATAGTATCTGGCACAAGTGCTGTAAAAAGGATATGTCTTCCCTTTTAACTAAAAAGATCTATGAAAAAACTTAGTGTAACAGTACCTTTATACTATAGTAAGTTATCAATTTATCAGACCCATTTTCTAATAAACTTGGTGATATTGTGCTAAGAAAAAAATACTGGTTTCATTATGCAACTTGAAAAAATAAAGACTTTTTGTTGATTAAAAAAAGTCAGGGAAGGGGGAAAGAACAGACAAAACAACAGTGAAAATAAATAAGACAAGTGAGAAAAAAAATACTAACAACATTAAAGCATAAATCAAGCTGGAACATGGTGGGACACAACTGTAATTGCAGCATTCAGGAGGCAAGAGGAATGCAGTGAGTTCTAAACTTGCCTGAACAATATAGTGAAATCAAGGCCAGGCTGAACTGATGTAGTGTGACCCTGCTCAAAACATCAAAGAATAATTAATTAAAGCATAAACTAAAATACTTCTACCACAGTACCACCTGACTCAATCCAGTTCTCAAATGCCATTGATACAATGCTTAAATGAAAAAGTATTTTCATATTTTAAAAGACGTATTTGGAATATAATCATATAGTGCCAATTCAGTTTAGTGTGTGTCCATGCCCCATTAGAACTTCTTTTTTAGCAAAACTACTGAAATGATCCTAAATACTAAAATTACTAAAATTTTAGTAATTTTAGTATTTAGGATCTAATTTTAGTATTTAGAAATACTAAAATTAATTGTGATGTTAAAAACTGGTCAGACAAAGTAAACTGATCCTAAGAAAAGCCACTCAAAAATTTAACTAAATGAAATTCAGTTCATTCAAATGTTTCTTGTATATGTACTTCCCTTGGCAAATTCAAAACAAATTTATATTCATTTATATTATTTTTGTTATTTGTGGGGTTTTTTTTTTTGCCTTGTAGTATGAAAACTATCTTTAAAGGAAATTCTTCACTAAACCACAAAAAATAAAAATTATATCCAAATAACAACTGAAAAACCTGGAGATTACTTTAGTCTTTACTTTTAAAGTCACCTAATCATTTCAAAGCCAGGAAAGTTATCAGGAATAAAGAGGGACATTATACACTGTATGACAAAGAGGGTCAATTCTCCAAGACATAAAAATTCTTAGTGAGTATACATCTAACAGCAGCATCAAAATTTATGAGGTGAAAACTGATATAACTGCAAAGCGAAAAGATGAATCCACAATTATAGTTGGATACTTCAACAACCCTCTAATAAATAGGCAGATCCAACCAGCAGAAAATCAGTAAGGACACACATGATCACAACAATATCAACTACCTGAATATAACATACATTTACAGACTACTCTGAACTCAACAGTAACAGCAGCTAACTGGATCTAATATGCATCTATAGACTTCTTCCAAAAAACGGTAAAATAAATATTGTTCTCAAACCCACATGGAACATTCATCAAGACAAATCTTGTTCTGGGCAAAAACTAAACAAAACAAAACAAAATCCTTAGAAATCATATAATGTCTACCCTCAGACCATAGTGAATTAAACTAGAAATCAGTAATAGAAAGACAGCTAAGAAATCCCAAAATACTTGGAGATTAAATAACACACTTCTAAATAACACAAGGGTCAAAGGAGAGATTCTAAAGTATTTTAAAGTAAATGAATAGGAAAATACAACTTACCAAAATGTGTGAATTATAGCGAAGGTAGCACTTAGAGGGAAATAGCAATAAATGCACACAGCTGGTTCATGCATTCTACACTTGTAGTGTAAACCAATCACAAACTGAAACTATTATGAAAAAAATGCAACTCAACTGGACATTATAGACTTTTCAGTCCTTATTTTCTAAACAATAAAGTAGAACAACTATTTACATAGGACTAATATATTAAATAAGTATTATATACTAAATAAGTTTTAAATATTGTAAGTAATCTAGAGTTGATTTAAAGTATTTGGGAGGATTGCATAGGCTGTATGAAAACACACCATTTTACAAAAGAGACTTAAACATCCACAGGTTTTGGCATCCATAGGGGATCCTGGAACCAATCCTCCATGGATATCAAAGCACAACTGTATTAAAAAAGAAAAAACGATTTAAAGTCAATCACATAAACTTTCACTCTAGGAAATCAGAAAAATAAAAGCAAATAAAGTCCAAAGTTAAAAGAAAAGAAGTAAAAATTGAGGAAAAATCAATGAAATCAAATAAACAAGAAAGCAACAGAGAAAGATCCATGAAATCAAAACTGATTCCTTAAGAAGATCAATGAAATTGATAAGCCTCTAACCAACCTAATAAAATAGGGATTTGGAAGTAGAGGACACAAATTACTAACAACAGAAATGACAGAAGGATCACAGCAGATCCCATGGACATTACAAGAATAATAAGCACCATAACCAACCAACTCTATGCTTATAAATGTCATAATCTACATGAAATAAACCAATTTTGTGAAATTCCCACAAGAAATAAGACAAGTGAGAAAAAAACACTAACAACATTAAAGCATAAATCAAACTGGGCATCACCCCAAAATGAAAATAAGACAAAGACATTACATTAAAATTACAGATAAGTATCTCTCACAGAGAGAAAATCCTTCAAAAAAATATTGTCAAATCAATGTCAACACTGTAAAAAATGAATTCTGCACCACAATAAAGTAAAATGTATGTCAGCAATACTGCCTGGCTCAACATTTGAAAATTAATATAATCCATCACATCAATGGAACAAAGAAGAAAAACATTATCATGCAGAAGAAATATTTGACAAAATTCTACAGGTCTTCATGATAAAAACTAAAAGGGAGACCGCCGCTACTTGATAAAGAAAAAAAAAAACTTTAAGAAACCCAGTTAACATACTTAGTGGTAAGAAACTTAAAAGATTTCCCACTAAAATCAGAGTAAGGCGAGGATGTCCCCTTTTATCACTGTTTTTCCACACTGTAGTTGGAACTCTTAGCTAATGTTAAAAAAAAAAAAGGATAAAGACTGGAAGAAGAAAATACACTTGTATTTGTTCACAGATAAATCAGCAAAAACCCACTGGAATTAATTAACAATTACAATGAGGTTTCTAGATAAAAGAGTAATATATAACAGCCAACCATTTTCTTATACATCACCAATGAATAAGCAGAATTTGAAATGAAAAATGCCATTGTCATTCACATTAACCCCCAAAACTGAAATACAGTAGTCAGGTATAAATCTAACAAAATAGGAACAAGATTTATGTGAGGAAACTACAAAACTTTGATAGAAACCAAAGAACTAAATAATGGTGAAATAATGGATAAAAAGAAGCAATTCCAGATTAACAGATAAAAAGATAAGCTGCCAGTTATTCCCGACTTGATTCATTGATTTAATTAACCCCAGTCAAAAATCTAAGCAATTTATTTTGTGTGTATCAACAAATTTATTCTAAAGTTTATATTGAGAGGAAAAAGATCCAAAATAGCCAATATGATACTGAAGAACTTGGAGGACTGACACTATAGTACTCGACTTTATGATTTTCTATAAATCCACAATAATCAAGACAGTGTGGTATCAGTGAAAGAATACAGACAGATTAGTGGAATAGAAGAGCCATCTCAGAACCATGCAAACATGATCAACTGATCTTTGATTAAAGAGTAAAAGTAATACAAATGTAGCAAATACATTTATAAGGGGGGAAAAAACCTGCTGTTTTTCCAGCAGACATCAGATGGGTATTCTGCAATTCAATTTGATTCTGGCACTAAAAGAGGCAGCATCAAATCCCACAGGTTAAGTGCTCAAATCTTGTTCAAGAACTTTTATGGAGCTTGATCTTGAGCCTTACCTCATATACTTCCCAAGGGTCAGGGGGTAAGGCTAAAATCTCTAATTCTCCAATCTCTAATCACTTAGTCTTTCTCGCATATTGAGGCTATTTCTGAGGGAACCCCAAACTCAGTTACCTCATTAGCATAAATTCAAGAGCTATAAATCGGGCTCATTACGAATGACAAAACATAGTATCACCACTCAGAAATTCCAAGTGTTTTAAGAGCTATATGATAGACCGAGGACAAAAAACTATATTCCACACTACATCACAACTTATCTTTTCAACAATGGTGCTGAAACTGGGCATCCACATGCAAAACAAACAAACACAGAAACAAAGGATCTAGACACAGATCTAAAAACTACCTCAAAATGGATAACAGATCTGTTAAATGCAAAATTAAAAGAACACCTAGAAGACAGCAGAAATCAAATTCCAGATGACCCTAGATATGGTAGTGATTGTGCAGAGATAAGACCAAAAAAGCACAATTCACCAAAGAATTGATAATCTGGATTTTATGAAAATTAAAATATTCTTCTCTGCAAAGATACCATCAGGAGAATGAAAACACAGTTCAAAAACTGGCAGAGAATACTTGGAAAAGACCTATTCAATAAAAACTGTAATAGAAAACATACAAAAGCCCTTAAAATTCAACAATAAAACAACTGAAAAATTGGAACTACCTTAGTAGACACTTCACCACAAGAACTGTGGTGGGATATAGTGATAGAAGAAAAGAAGTGGGTGAGTTAAAAGAATTAAGATGTATTATGTACACGTATCAGTTCTTCATAATGAAAGTAATCATTATAGACTACCAACATGTAGTAATAAAAAATTTTAAAACTTTTAAAAATAGATACCTCATTAAAGAAGATATCGTATACACATAGCAAACAAGCATACGAAAAGGTGGTTCACATCATGTTACCAGGGAGGTGCAAATTAAAACAATTAGATACCACTATATACCCAGTAGAATAGCCAAAACTCAGAATACTGATAACATCAAATGCTAAAAAGATGCAGAACAGGAATCCCCATTCCTCACTGCTGAAGAAACAAAATGGCATAACTACTTTGGAAGATCGTTGGGCAGTTTCTCACAAAATTAAACATATTCTTATCAGACCATCCAACAACTACACTCCTTGGTACAGTATTTACCCAAATGAGTTAAAATTTTATACCTACACAAAAATCTGCACAAGACTGTTTATATAGCAGCTTAATTCATAATTGTCAAAACTTTGAAGTAATCAAAATGTCCTTCAGTAGGACAAATAAATGAAATGTGGTACATTCAGACAATGGATTATTCAGCATTAAAAAAAATGAGCCAGCAAAAAGGTAAGCCAAAGAGGAAACTTAAATGATACTAAGTGAAAAAGGCTAATCTGAAAAGGGTAAACATATACGACTCCATCTATATTACCCTTTGGAAAACTCAAAAGAGTGAAAAAAAAATCAATGGTTGAGGGATAAATGGGAATGAAGGAGTGGCACACACAGGATTTTTAGGGCAGTGAAACGACTCAGGGTGTAACACTATAATGATGGGTATAAGTCATCATAAATTTGTCCAAATCCATAAAATATACAACACTAAAAGTGACTATTTGTCTAAACTGTGCACTCTGGATAATAATGATATGTCAATGTAGATTCATCAGTTCTAACAAATGTACCACTCTGGTGGGGGATGGTGATAATGGGAGATGATAGGTATGAGTGAGCACAGTAGGTATTTGGGAAATCTTTCTACTTTCTGCTCAACACTGCTGTGGACCTAAAGTACCTTTAAAAAACAGTCTATTGTTTTTTTAAATCACTTTATTACTGTGAAAGGGGGCAGAGGAGAGAGGTACAATTATATACAAAATAAAACATTAAATTTGCTTCAGAAAATATACTCAGACAGTAAACAATGATACTTTTTTTTT